>VDFB02345917.1:0-17697 GCA_007258455.2 Sequoia sempervirens | reverse complement strand
AAAATGTCATACATTCCTATCAAGACATATCTATAAGTTACCTTCTTGTTTACTACACAAAATGACATGCATGACTACAAATACATAAACTACATCTTCATTTTTACTACGTAAAATGACATGAATGCCTCCCAAAATATAAATAGCACAAGCTTTGTCCACTTTATAACCACTCAAATCCCTAATGAAACCAAGAACTATTACTTGAATCTTATATGAACCTTACTATATTTCACCGAAACCATGGAGGAAAGAAGAATACCAATGATCTCATGGGTTTTGGTGTTGTGTTAGTGGTTTCCATAATTTTCCCACTCATAAATTATCATCATTGTTTATTAAAAGAACTTATTATACTACCAAAATGACCTTGGATAACACTTACAAAATTGTTTTCTATAGAATACTAAGGGAAATGAATTCCTACAATATCTCTTAATAGAGCATGTTATTCAAGAAAATGATTTAATGCATTTATCAAACATTTTTCCTCTCTAATTCTCTCGTCACCCTTTCAAGCTCTTTTTTATTTTTGATCTTACTCTCATTGTATCATATCTTGCTTATTGCTTTGTTCCTTCTCTTTCCTTTACTTTTTGGTTGCTCATTTTTCAAGTGTTGGAGTACTCTTTTCAATTGTGTTTTCTACTTAATTTCTCTAGTGTTAACTCTTATCATCTTTCTCTCCTTACTTTTATCTTCTTTTTTTTGTTTCATTTTCTCCATTAAAATTTATGTGTAATCATCTATAGTGATAGGTTAATACAGCTAACTAAGTTGAATTATATTGTCCACTTGACTATTTGAAGTTTCCTTCACTTTATGCATATGAATTTTAAGGAACTACCTAATTATGCAAGTGCTCTAACATCTCAATGGTTGATTGGATTATATTTGAATTTCATTTTTTCCTTCACCAATATTTGGCTCCAAATCATCAATTCCTCTTTATTTTATAGCAATCTTCGTAATTCATTGATTTCAATGGAGATGGTAATGTATGACTTCATTCTTATTCATCGCAATTTAAAATAAATTCAAGGTTCATAGCTCCTTCCACCAACCTTGAGGGTTGGGTTGGCTCACTAGGACTAAGACCCTTATATTACACATGTTATTTATTTTTTTCAAGGAAAACACTTATTATATTACCAACATCATTAATTTGTGTTACACTCCAGACTTCCTCACTCACTTTTTTAATGTTTCGTGCAAAATTTCCTCCTTAGGAATGTTTGATTATTTATTTTTCTTCACCTATCTTCATAGCACACCCAAATCTAAAATCCTATGAATATTATCTATAGCACAAGCCTCGTTAGGTTTAGTAAATTGAAAATTCTCATTAGGATGCATATCTCCAAAAATTGCATCTCAATTTAGGGGCTCTATTCATGTCCTCTTAAATCCACATTTTATGGTTTTAATAGTTAATACTTTTTCAAATGCTCGATGCTACCAATATCTACCAAGTTTTCCCTCTTAATATCTAAATTTGATATTTAGTTGTCTATGTTGCTCTTTCATGTTTGAAATATGATGTGAATTATGTAATAAGCTTACATAGAGTGGTTGTAATTTTATTTATATGCACATATTTCTTGAATACATAGATAGATAAATTATTGTAAGTGTATGTATGCATGTAATTTCATAGCTATAAATGAACTTTTATTTAAGAATGAATATATACACATACATGCATAGAATGATCATGGATCCACCTTTCTATTAACTAGCACTTGCACTTAAGGGGGTGCAAGGGTTACGCCGATAGGAAAATATAGAGTAGTAAGACAGGGAGTGATGTGCAGTGTATCATTTGTTTAATTTTGTATTGTTTTTTTTTACAAAGTGGATTGAATACATATTTGGAGATAGAGGCAGACACCAGTAAAAGAACAAAATATGCATTATGAAAAGAAAATGGGTGTATAAACATCTTTGTGACAGAATAAAGAAGTAAACATAAAATGTGGTACTTCAATTTTGTTTGGATTATGTAGGAAAATTGTAGTAATATGTAGAGAACACCTTTGACACATTTTGTGTACTCCCAAATATATACAATTTGTTTGTAATATATATTCTATGAAAAGAATATATGTGTAAACTAAGATGTCCTAATCATGTAAATAGACAAAAAATAATTTATAATATGAGTTGATGATCTATATGAAAGTTTTTAGTATATGCCCCTAGTTTGTGGCAGTGTATGGAATGCAACAAGTGGATGCATGGGTAAATGAATGGATGAAAGGATATGGAAGACATGTAATGGCAGGGATTACAATTTGGAATGCGTGGTGAATGATAGTGACCCATGTCAAGAATTTTACCATAAGCAAGTGTTAAGTGTACACTAAACGTTGATGAAGATCAAGAAGATTTGTAATATGTATGGTGATTGGTGAAGCTGGATTTGATATATGATTCATGGATACATTATGGATTGGGGTAAGATGATTCTACCTGGTTTGGTGCACGTAGATGGTTGAATATATATTTGACACCTTTCTTGTCACTGTAGTGGTTTTAAATAAAGGACAAGTTTCCTTCTAAACTTTTTTTTTTCTTTTTTTTTTCTTGAAGTGTTTTTTTTTGTTTTGCTAATATTGGAGTGAACTGCATCTAGATGCAAACATCGCAATAGGGAGGTACTAGAGTCCTTATGATAAAGAGTTGCTTTCAACACACGGTTAATGCAAGATTTGGATATTATGGATGTGAAAGTTTCTAGTGGTGTACTTTGAGAGATATGTGATGTAGATTATTAGGTTGATAGATTGGAACTTTTTTTTGAAAATTGGGGATATGAGCAATGGTAGGTGTGATTGGATCTTTGGTTAGGACAAACTTTTTTGATGTCTCGTAGGTTTCTTTTGAAGCTTTCTTGTGTTCTAGTGATCTTTTTTTGATGGATGAAATTCCCTTATTTATTTTTTCCCCATAGTTTCTTTGACTAATGGAGATTGATAGGGATCAATTTTTATTTATTTTTCTTGGGTATCCATATTAATTTTGTTTGTCCATTTTTCTTCAATGATTACTTCAGTGCAATCATTTGTTCCTTTCTTTTATATAGCATGTTCTCATGTGGGTGGGCATGGTTTGTGGATGGGATGATGTGTGGATGAAGATTGAAGATATTAATAGTTGTAGCATTGGTAGCAGTTTTTTTATCATAAGGACTCTACATTCTCCCTGTGTTGGCATTTGCAGTAGACAAAGTTCCCTTTGGTGTTTAAGAGATATCTAAGAGTGTAAGACTCTTGATCATTGATAATAATGTGTAGCATAGGAGAGCCTTTGTTTCTTGCAGAATATCTACGCATACATTTTAGGAGGAAGCATCTTGAGGGTAGATGGAGGAGTGGGTGGTATGTGGAAATGATTATAATTTGTGCCATCTTGTGTGGATTGGGCATTTTTTATTAGTTCATGGTAGAATTTTGGAGGTAGGATTCATGATCTTGTTCTACGTAGTGTTGTCTTCAACATGCTTTGGTTCTTGACATGGAGCAATTTGAAATGATGGTGATATTTTCAACAGGAATGGGAAGTGGCTAAAAAATCTATTGATTTTGAAGTGGGCTTTGATAATGGAAATGATAGTGTATGCACTTTAGTTAGAGTTTTTCAGTATACATTGGGGAAATTCTTTAGATTGAAGCAACCGTTGTAGGAGTATATGATTCTGGAACATCCACCTGCACGTGTTTGCAAATGTGGTATTAATATTGAAACAATAAAATGTATTATATTTATATGGTAAAGAAAATATTAAACTAATTCAATGTATTGGGAGAGTGGTGTGTTTATGTATATGTACCTGTACTCATCATAAGGAGAGAAGACATAGATGAAGCTCTTCTTTTTTCCTGATAATTGTGTATGGATTGTTCTTCATTCTTGAGTATTGATAAAAGGAAAATGAAGGTTCGATCCTAAGTCCATCTATTGATTTAACTCTAGATATAGCTGTAAAAGTCAATCCCTGTCTTTCTTTTTCACCTATATTGATTGTTACTCTTTCGATTGTTAATCCTTGGGATTTATGTATTGTAATTGCCCATTCCATGCACAGTGGTAACTGCTTGTAAGCACCTAGAGATATAGGTGAAATTGGAATAGTTGTTGGAGCATGTATATCCCAAGGTGGGCCATTGTATGTATCAAATTTAACTACTACATATAACGGTAAGTCTGGTGGTTTAGAGCTTTCTTTGTATACAATATCTAAAACCTCTCCAAGAGAACCATTAACAAGGCCTGCTTGAGTCCATAGGTTTGTAGTTAGCATGATGCGTTGGCCTTGACACAGCAGGAGTTCACGGGGTAGCTGGTCAGCATCATTGTCGATGTTTGATTTTGTGTTTGTTTTTATTGCAATACTGAGTGCAATAGGAAGATTTAACAACTGTATCATTTTTTTGTTGTGTGTTTCTACTAAGTTATTGGTTGGAAATAGGTGCATTGATAGGTCAAAAGACTTGTTTTCATTGTTTGATAGCATTGTGTTTGTGCGACTCATTAGTAGCTCCCAATCTTGTTCATTTGGTTTTGCATTCCGATGTTTTGTAGAGTTCTTTGAAAATTAATTTGGGCTTGACTGTCCCCATTTTGTCAAAATATTTGTTCTAGTGTGACAATAATAGTGAAGTGTTCCCATAGGGCTTTTGCATCTATGTGGGAGGCATATATAGGTTTGTCCATAACAGGGGGTAGTTGTGCAAAGTCGCCTACAAGAATGATGGATATTCCACCGAAGCACAAGTGTTGTTGGTGGGGGAAAGCCTCACATAGCCTAGTATCAATTTTCAAGAGTAATTTTGGCCCTAGAAAGCTCATCTCATCAATGAGAAGGTATTTTACATGTCTCATGTTTTGTTGGAACATTGCTAGTGATTGACCCTTCAATGGTTGCATTTCTTTGATTGGAATCTTTAGGGCTGAATGTATAGTCGAGGAATGTATGTTGAATGTTGCAATTCCTATAGGAGCAACAACAAGGAGCGGGCTATGTTGTTGTGGTACTAAATTAGAAAAGGAGCTTTTAATGCAATGAATAAGATAGGATTTCCATGTTCCTGCAGTGCCTTGTATGATCATGTGCAAAGGTGTTTGAAGTTGATGAGCGATATAGTGGTCCAACAAAAGTGTAAGAGCGAGTTGTTGTTTGGGAGAGAGTGGATATGGGAGGTTGTGAAGGTCAAATGGTGTTGGCTCATCATGTTGGTTCACTTTGTTTGTGCTTACGAAATGCTCTGCAGTTTCATGTAAAGCTTGCGGTATTGTACTGTCATTCTAGTTTTTGCAATTGTCAAAGTCACGTCTTCCAAGCATATCAAGGGAATTAAGATTTCCACTAGTACCAAGACCCAATTGTGATAGGAACTCCCATTCATTTAGGTGTATTGTATTTTCTATATTGTTTTCATTTTCTAGTTCATCTTCTACGACTTGATCTATTTCTTTATCAACTACACAATCAATATGCCACACATAGTATTTAAGTCTATTCATCTCCCTCCAATTTGCAACAATTGTATCTTTCTCGATACCAATGTCTATCTCAATGTTGCGGAATTGCTTGTATAGAAGTAATTCACTCCAGCAAAATGTCTCGAAATGTTCTGAATCCTCCTTTGGAATAGTAGTAAATCGAGGGAAGACACTGATAATTGCCTTTTGTTTCCTTTCTTTCCACTTGGATTGTTTGTGACTTGAAGAGAAAGAGAATGATTGTGCAAATTCAAGTAGTGTTATTGTTTCCATTTGAGGAGGGCGTTGTGTGTATAATTGGAGGTAACTTTTCTGCAAAGTATTTTCATTTGGGTTTGTTCTAATTCGGTTGAAAACTTTATGACCAACATTAAGCACCATAAATTCACGATTGCAAACAACAAGGGGTAGCTTTTGCAACATGTGGCATGTTTCTTGCGCACCTATATCACGATCAGCTACAATCTCAGACATGAATTTTAGGTATGCTGCAAGTGCTTTGTCTTGGGGTGGTTGCTTGCGACATATGCGTGTCAACATATCAATACAACTTTCAGATTTTCTTTCTGCCTTTGCGGCATATTTTGCAATGTACTTTAGAACTAGTGTTTTTGAGAGCACAGGCTAACAATCCATATTGGCTCTCCATATGGAGAGCATCTCTGGACTATGTATATTCAACCTATCATCATTATGTGCAGGGGAAAAGGTTTTTTTCCCGTTATCGTCGCTACACAATGAAGAGGTTGCGCATTCAGTCCACGGTGCTTTATATCGGCACTCAATGGTGTTTCCTTTCTTTCGAAGGCAAGTTGATTTTGAACATTTGGTGTGTCTTTGGACACGGTTTACTAATAATCGGAAAGTGTATTTGTAGCTAAGATTTCAGGTGTTGTTAATAAGCATGGATCATCTTGTGAAGATCGATGGCATGTATTGTTCCTATCTCCTAGATTTCGAGGATTCCAAGCACTAACATATTTGTCAAAGAACGTTTTTGCTATGTCAACATTTGCATGATTGGTCCAGTCAAGCTTGTCCATGTTTGGTGCACCTTCAAGCCAAAGGAATCCATGTACATGTGCAGAACCTCGATTTTTCCACTCATATCTATACCAATAGTCTGTTGCACAGTAAAGCTTTGTAAGACTTCTTCACGGAATATTGTGAATCGTTGATGCAAGTATAAGGAGGTGGTATGTGGGTTTGTAACAATGTTATCTATGCGATCTTTATTGTTTCTTGATGTTGGCATTGCCCCCTTTGAAAACAATTGGTGTAAATCAGGCCATTTGGTATCAGAAACACTTAATGTGAAGAATAGTGTGGGGGAGCCTATTTGGTTGATCATGTGTGACAATTCTCCACGACACTTATTCCAATATGCTTGTGTGCCTCTGAGGGATGATCCATAATGCATCAATTGTTCAACTATTTTAGTATCAGGTAATTGTTGTATATGGAGACGAAGACTATCTATGGTGGTTGGTATGCAGTCCTCGACATTTTTCTTGACAAAAATAGAGGCAACACCTTGGCTTCGATGGCGCATCAATAGGTTCAAGACAAAATATCTAAACCTTGGATGCCTTCCAAATCTATTATCATGAAACCTCATTAGGTGCAACACATATTCATGCATTTCAACTTGTCTATAGCGAGGTTGTAAATGTAGTGCTCTACCATTAGGAAAAAGTGAAGGAAAAGCCATGTCTAAAAGGCCCTCAGTATTGTATTCATTAACTGGTGAGGTCTCAAGTGTTGGCCAATCAATAATGGTATCATTTTGATCTCTAACTTGCAATGTTTCTTTTATGATTTCTAGTTCATGGCGTTTATTTGGTAACCTGGCCATAAATGATGAGGAGCAAGTGAATTCATTGTCTACTGGGTTTGTGTCAAATGTTGATGCACTGTTTGGTACAACCATATCATCATTTTCAGCAATAATGTTATGAAACATACTTGAAATGTCTGTATTTGTATCGGGGAGCTCCTCAAGAGATGCAAAATCAACCTCAACATCTTTGTAGTAAGGGTCGTTTGCACGACTTTGTATTTTAGTGCAGCCCACACACGAGGCCTACTTACGTAGCAATCATAATGTTCACCTCTTGAATTGGTTCTGCGAACCACCAACACATCCAAGTTTGCAATTTTATGCGGAAGGTATTTTGCTATGGTTTTGATATCTTGCGGGAAACAAATTGTGTGGCCGCTATATTTGTATTGGCCTCCACGAGCATGTGTTACCTGTATTATCGGATTGACTCTTGCTATAAGCATTTCTTCGACTTGTGTTAGTGTTTGTAGTTCGTATGGTTGTACTCTTGGGTCCATAAAATTGGTTGATGAGAAGCGATGTCTTCCTTTCTCATGAAAGCATCTTAAACAAATTGGACCACTTTGTGTTGAGTTCGTGTGCATGCCTGGGTAGCATTCATGGAAAACTGTACAGGTTGGCAAGTTTGATAGTTTATCTAGTCTTGATCGAAATCGTTTGGAAGCCTCTAAAAAAAAAAAAAATTGTTTGTGGTAAGGTTGTCGGTAAATGTGGATGATGTTACTTGTCTTATTCAAAAGCAACAGCCCATAATATTCCTGTATGATCTGTAATCTTGAGCTGGAGTATGTATCTATAGGTACATGTAGCAGTTGTAGCTTTGCACTTGGAACAATACCATGTTTGATCATCATTTTGTACAACCTTTTTTTTACATTGTTTTCCATCTAACTCAAGGGGGCAAGATGGATAGCATAATGAATTTGTTTTTATGAATTGCACGGTTGCTTTTAAAGTGCATTGGAAAGTCTGTTTCACATTGGTAGTTTGTTGTTCAATATCAACAATTGTTTTCCTCGCCAGCAGAAGAGGTCCATCCAACAGTTGTGTATTAGATGGAGTGACATTAGTTCCATTCTGTTCAAACCATGATGCGAGCTGTTTTGCCTCCTCTATTGTTGGGTTTATGAATAGGTGGGTGCTTGCCAAAGTGCTTATGACCTTTCCATTATACTCAGTGACACGGCCATTTTTAATTGCAAGCACAACAACATGTTTTAAGTGATACATTTCATGTAGTTGTTTTCCTTCGTTTTCAGTAGTTGGACCCCATAAAGTAATATTAATTGTAGATGAAGAGATATCTATCAATTTGATGCTCCTTCGAAGAACTTCAGTCCCATCCCTTCTCCTTATGGTTGAGCTAGGATCCACACATATGACTATTCCAATAACATCAACAAGGATATTATTGTTTAGTTGTAAAATTTCCTTAAAGGGCGTGAAAGAGAACCTATGTTTGGGAATTGCAAGGTCATCTTTTGAGAGAGAAATTTTGGAATCCTCAACTAAACAAATTTCAAGCTGACTATTTAGTTTGTTGAACATCCTATTAGCTGACTTAATAGTTCCACCAGATATTGTATATACTTCTCCAGACTGAACTTTCAGGTAATGAAGGTCTGCAACTTCATTAAAACAAGTTACACGTATTTCAGTGCCCTCACAATCAATAATATCAAATGAAAAGACTTTCCCTTGTCCCTTTTGTGTGTTGAAGTGGTGCATTTGTTTTTTCATGGTAACACGACCCTTTATAAGCCACCTTGTCTGGAATGGATTCAAATTTCTAATAGGAGTAGTATTGGAGGGAATGTCTTTCTTTTGTGGGGATGAGCACAATCCAAAAAGTGTCTTGTGAGAAGGTGGCTTTGTTGCAATACCACTTTTACTGATGCTTGTAGATGGTGCAGTTGAGCTTGTAGCATTTATTTGGCGGGCTTGTTCTTCAAATAGATAGGCAGGGTGACCAATGATATCATGCTGCAAACATGTGATTTCTATTTCGGAGATGACAATCCACCTAAAAAGTTTAAATGAATAAGTATTTTGAGTAAGAACAACTGCGACATAATGGTTAAAAGATGGTAAGCTAGAAGATGTAATTTGGAAATTTTGTAGAAGAGCATGGAAATATGGTGGCTAACCTTGAATTGCAAAGAACGGAGCATTTGTAGCCTATGAGTTTAAGTATCGATCCCTTCTGGAGTTATTTTGAAGCTATGTACTGGTTGTACTTTTTTGGAAGTGTAGCCTTCTGCTTATGTACCCCATCAGAGAGCTCTACTCTATATTGATCACCCAATTCAAGGCCATGGCCAAATAGTGCAAACTCTAGTACTTGTAGATGGGGTTGCAAGTCTAGCTTTCCATCATCCATCATCTTGATTGCATTGTCAGTCAAGGAATATTTTATCACAAGAGGTGGTTGTGGTACCATAATATTGCTATCAAGGCTTGTAGATGTGGCATGTACTTGTTGGGTTTGTTCTTTAGAAAGGTAGGTGTGTTGGCCAATGATATCCTGCTGCAAACCTGTGATTTCTAATTCTGATTTGACAATCCACCTATAAGTGTACAATAAAGAAGTAATATCAATAGGACACGATTTGACATAGCAGATTCAGAAAATGATAATTTGTAAGTTATGATTTGGCATATTGTAGAAGAGCATTGACATATTGTGGCTTACCTTGAATCGCAAATAATAGGGCAACTGTATTTAATGAGTTTAAGTATAGAGCCCTTTTGGAGCTCTTCAGAATCTATGTAGTGGTTGTATTGTTTTGGAAGTGTACCCTTCCGCTTGTGCACCCCATCAGAGAATTCTACCATATAGCGATTTGTTGGTTTAGGCCCATGGCCAAACATTGAGATATATATTGCTTGTAGATGGGGTTGCAAGTCTACATTTCCATCATTGATCAACTTAATTGCATTCTCAATCAAAGAATACATTGTGACAAGAAAGCGCACTAGTCCTTGAAAAAGTAAATTGCAGGTGGCAGCTATTACTTATTATAAATGACATATAAAAGCATACTTTGTAAAGTAGGAAATGCATATCTTATGTACCCAACAAAATATAGCTAACTAATTTGATAATAAATGCAAAAGCCATAATCTAGTTGACTGTGACCATGCAATCATTGGTTTATATTAAAGTGTAAAAAATATTTACATTGTGTAAAAGTAATTTAAGAATAATACCTGTAAATGTGATTATGTATAGGTATGTATATGAAAGTATTGGCCTTTGGAAGTAGCTTGATATATTGGTAAGAACAAAAAAAGAGAAAGTGTAGTGAGTAAAAAAGCTAGTTCAATGTATAGGTATGCATTCAATGCTAACGTCACAAGGAGAAAGGTGCTTTGGAATAAATGAATATAACAGTACCATACTATTAGCAAGGGATAAACATTGAAGGAACATATAGTAAAATTTTAAAGAAAGCTACTTGGTTTGCAATTGTGCTATTCATTTGAGGTGCAATGGAATTAGGAAATCTAACTATAGGTTATAGTAATTGTGTTAAGTGAATGAGCCTAACACGTTTATGCTATTATACAATACCATCTCATTTAAATCTTAGTAAATTTAGAAGACCATAAGAAACACAGATACAATATATTACTCAAAGACTTATTATGTAAAGCTAATATACTACAAATGTGGTATATTTTAGAAGAATGGACTTTGTTTATAATAATAGTTTATTGTAAGGAATTTAGGTGCAACAAAGAGACAACTATTGAAGGGGACATATAGCATTTGTTCGCGATATATTATAGTAAACTACTATTCTTCACTATATGTAATCAAAGATATCTTTTTCTTTTTTGGAATTGAAACATATGGGTTAAGTATAGAGATACAAAACAAAAGCAAAAGGCAAGAACAAAGCTCCAATATGATAACAAGTAGCACATATTGTGTATATATTTATGAAGCAAAAGTGTGTTACATAGTATTGTAGTAGATGACATATTGTATATTTTATCACGTATCAAAGTGCCTTATTCATAGTATATTGAAGCTTAGATTTCTTTTTGGGATTTACAAAATTTCCAACTATCCATAAGTTGGTAAATATTGTAGCTACATGGTTATATCACATACTATATACACAGTTAGAAGGAGAAAGTGTATTAGACATCATTCAAGTAGTTCTGGAACACTTCTTTTATGTAGACAGAACCACCTTGTCCATAAAGCTCATATGCTTTCATTTCACGGAGGAAAGTGCAGAAGGAACCCAACTTCTGACAAGTTGAGTGGAATTCATGTACTGTAACTTCCATTGATTGAATGTCACATTCTTGCACACTTTGGATGTTTCAAGCAGTGGCCTTTGCTTGTTGTACCAAGTCAAGGCAACTAACAGTAATGTCGTTTGCAAAAGCTTGAATGTGGCTTGTAGAAGTTGCATTGCAATTGATTGACGGTGAAGAGTTGGTTGACAAAATAGGGCCATTGGAACCACTCGAGATTTCAATAATACTTGGGTTGATGTGAATTATCCATTCCTGAATGAAATTACATTTTTAAAATGAGAAACATTATACTGTATGTTTAATATCCTAAACAAGTGGTAAAACTTATACATAGAAGAATAAGTAAGAATTTATAAAAGAAGTTAACAAATGTTCATTTGTATGCTAATTTAAGATAGTTTCTTAAAATTTAATAACTATTGGAAAGGGATTCTAGTGGATCGTAAATGTTAGTTGCATGTTAATCTAAGATAATGTCTTACAAATAAATAATGATTGGCAAGGGCTGTTAGGTGGCCCATAACTGTGATTTGGACATCATTGAAAAGCAAATTTATAATAAATATTTGTTACTTTGCTTTTATGGATATAAGTTTGGGTTCTTGTTGGATTCAATCGTACGGGTGGGTGTTTTCCTAATGGAGTGACATGTGTCTATAATAGAAATCGAGTAAAAAAAGAGTTTGCATGATATAGTACAAATTGAGTGAAAATAATATAATAGAAACATAAATACTAAAAGAAATATAATATAATATGAATACTACATATAAGTTTGTTTATAAGTGTTTATAATAGAAATGTAGTAAAAATAATATAAAAAATAAAAAAGTTACACTATGCAAGACAAGTTTGCATAATGTATCTAATCAAATAGAATAAATAAAATATACTTAAAAAATCTTTATTTAGGGTAGAATTGAGTAGAAGAGATAAAATATAACAAAATATAATAAATATAATTATAAATTTGTACACTATTTGAGTTAAATTTAGGAAAAAAATTATTTGACTATAAAAAATAGAATGTAATTTAATATTTTATCCTATATGTACTGTATTTTTATTTGATATAGACTTGACTAAAAGGGGTCAAATATAAATAAATATAATTATAAATCTGTTTACTATTTGAGTTAGTTCTAAATAAAAAATTATTTAAATATAATAAGTAAGATGTAATTAAATATTTTTTCCTATTCCTATTACAAATGCATATTTTCTTTTTATATTATTTTTATTATTATCTCTCTTTTCAAATGGAAATTATGAATAACTCAAAAGTTAGAATGGAAATTATGAATAACTGAAAAGTTAGAACAAAAATTAGTAGTTTCAAGAACATGGTAGATGTCATTGACGAGAACGGATGCAAGCATCAACTCATGCAACTGACAGGGTGTCAAAATATAAAAGGGCTTGTTTTGACCGATTTCTCACCAATGTGGTTTAACTGTTTTGTAGCAAGGTTAAAAAATAGTGTTTTTTTTTTACATGCCCAATAAGAATGAAATTACGCCTAGCAAGAATGATAAGACATCAACAAGGATCTTCGTAGAGTGGAGAATAGTAAATATCATCAGCACAAGAGTAACAGTAAATGTTTAAATATGAGTTGATGAATCTACTTGAAAGGCTGGGAACAGAGTTGTGACTCCATAGTCCACTATGGGAAAACCATAATTAAAGATGTATGCCTAATAAATATTCTGGAGCAAAATAGACACCTACTAGACACAGTTTTGGTAGGCCTTTATATTCGAACATAGTGGGTATTTTACATGGGTTTATGTATTTTAGTATAGATTTTTTTGTGTCCATGTTCTTGTTGTTAGCCACTGGATGGTCTAAACCAACTGTAATAAAAATTCACAGAAAAATCCAAACACAAAATACAAAACAAATTAGACACATCTGAGAATTAAATGTATCACACAAAATATAGAACAAAATACAAAAAAAATTAGACACATCTCAAAATTTGTGGAAACCATCATTCTTTGATGTACAACTTCACAACAAACCAAAAAAAATAAAAAATTCAATCCCTCAAATTTGGGAGTCAGATCATGATTACTAAAAAAAATCATAATTTACAATCCTGTAGGTTGGGATCAGCCCAGCCTTACAATAGAAGTCCACATAATCCTTGAACTGAGACATGCGAAGGCTTAAGATTTGGGTACAACTACATTTTTTAAAATTTCAAACCAAAAATATGTGAACCATAATTCTTCACCAAACAACTTGAAAAAAGAATTGTTCAGTGCCCCAAATATTGGGACACAGATCATATATTCCAAAAGATTTCCATAAACTACAATTCTAGAGGTTGAGATTGGTACAACCTTCCTACGATTCTGAATAAAAACTACAGGGCACTAAACAACAAAATCCTCCTTTGAAAAGGAATTGGGGCTAAGGGTACCTCACTTCAAGAGAGCATCAAAAGCATAAAAACTGGGGCAACTGAGCAAGTAGACATCACAAATTCAGCAGAGGATCCCTGAAGACATAATGGTGTATGGTTTCTCTAGATATTATTTCATTAATGATCAAGAAAAGAAAGTTCAACAACCTATAAAGCATATTCTAAATTTAATATTTGAGTTTCTAAATTAATATATTTAATACTAGATTTGGAAGCAACTCAATGCAATTTTCATGTTGTCATTTTTTGTACCACTGTTAAGTAGTTTAGGCTATTGAAGCTGAATAACGAGAGCTTCATACATATAAATCTCCACAACATATAACTCCATTCCACTTGGAATCATACGAAGGGTCTATGGTGGGTCCCGGTAAGATCCATTTGCTCCCCCAAAATGTTCGAATGCAAACAAGTGCCATGTGGAGGGGAAAAATGAAAACAAGAACCACCATAATTTACAAAGAGGATATTACACATTAGGCTAATCAACAGAACCCACAGGGAGCAAACACGTAGTAGCTGCATGACTCCCACGTTTAGCTTGGTAGTATACTCCACATTGCTTAATATTTCCTTGTTTGCATCGCCATGTAGTATTTTGTTTGAAGGCTCCAAGATTTTTTTGTTCTACTATTTGTTCAGTGTGAATAGATTTTTAATCTTAAGGATTCTCACGATTTTTGCTCAAATGGAACACACAGGTGAAATTGGCAGGTATTGAATCATGTCACAATGTTTGCTAGCATCAACTCTGTCTGAACCAAAATGGGAGCTTTGCAGCAGGGTAAGAACATCCAGCAAATCGTAATGGGTAAAGGAATTTTGTCAGATGTTGTAGTTGTATGCGCTTTGGTAGACATGTATGCAAAAAGTGGAGGCATAGAGAAGGCACATGAAATGTTTGACAGTATATTTCCATCACTTTTTTTTTTTATAATGAATAGAATTTACCCGACTATTCCAGTAATTGATATGAATATGTTGATTGCCTCAAACCATCTAGTTATGAATTGTTTACAAGGTGCAGCGTTGGTTTAGGGATTTTTACAAATAGGGTATAACGTTAAGTGCGATTGAATGTTTTGTTTATGGGGCCTGTTTGAGGAAAAGTGGGATTTATTGTATGGGCAAAATGGAAATATTAGATGTTGATAAAGGGTTTATGGAATCACGAATGAAAGCAATCTTTAAAACTCTTAAACCAGTAGAACCCATAAAGGATCATGGGATTTCAAGAGCTTAGTTCAAGTAAGGAACTATCAATTAGAGATTAGAGTAGAACGTGAATTGTTCTTGATCTATGCATAGGTTGAGTATATCTTTCAAGCATTCTATAAAACAACAGAATCACACTTGAGTTTATTTTGTATCTCTGGTCAGCAGAAAATGCATTATCATTGCCAACTAAATGTGGCATTGTTGTTTACACTACAACTTTGCAAAGTAACTGCCACAATTGTAAACAATGAAATTAGATGCTACTCAAGGCATTTCTCATGGAAATATGATGTCTATTCTACAAATTATTTTAGATGGCAGGTGAGTGGGAATAAGAAGGAATTCACATCCTCGAAAGAAATAAGTGGTATGGATTTTGCTGACAGAGCTTTGGAGATGTTGAAACAAAGACAAGAAGACGTGTCCAAGCGGGTCAGTTCATGTTTGCCAGCATTCTCCAAGCCTATGCTAAAATGGGAGGTATGAAATAGGGTATGGAGATTCACTGATGCCTAGTTGGAAATGGGTTTTTTTCAAATGTTGTAGTTGTAAATGGCCTGATAAAAGTGTACACTAAATGTGGGAGCATACAAAAGGCACACAAGTTATTTGGCAATATGCATCATTCAGGTATGATTTCATGGACTGTGATGATTATCAGATATGAAAAAAGGGGTTTTCTTGATGAAGCCTTAAGGTTCTTTAAAGAAATGCCTCAGCCAAAACGTTCTCTGATGGAATGCGATCTTAGCTGGATATGCACACAATGGATTTATATAGTACAACTGCCAAACTTCAATGAAAGCTGGAAGGTGGAGATTATTGTGCACTGTGTGGTCTGCAATCTGTGTAGATTCTTTGTCCTGATGTGTCCACTGTCTTCAGCGTAATCTCCGTGTGCATTGTGGTGCAAGAAATATGGCTGCTTTGAGTACTGGTCTCAATCAAAGGTGGGGTTCATTCTTCTTATAGGCAAAATAAGCGATGATTTACCAGATATTCCAACAGTAGTAAATGAGTAAGGTGGAAATTTGATGGTGATTGATATTTGTGGAATTTGATGGCGGTTGAAATTGTTGTACGCTTCTTACCAGCTGGTGAATGATATTTTTAGACTGTACGAGAATAAGCTTCTTACATTCTTCTTATAGGCAAAATAAGCTACCTTCATTTAAACTGTCCTCCAGCAGGTGGTCAATTGTTAGTTTTGCATTTAATTCGAAGACACTGCCAGTACCAACAACTACTGGAAGACACTTCAGGGCTTCAACTTGCCTCTGACACAACCTTCCCACAACTACAAGCATTTAACTGTTGCCAAAATATCTCATCGACGGTGAAGTTTATCTACTTTCCAGGAAAAAGTTTGATGGAAAACCATAGCAATTTTGTGTCGTAAGACTTATTTCCGGCTGAAATCCAATGCAATATATAGCCTATCAACTAAAAACTATATATAACTCATTATACATATAAATTTATATTATATGTATAGGGATGGGCATATAATGGATGAGCTCCTATATATGACTATACATACTTATTTATGCATATAAATGAAATGGTACTTAGGAATTAGATTTACATGTAAGACCACTTAAATAGGTTTTGAGGAAATACCTAATCTATTAGACTAGTGTATAGTCATATACATATTGAATTTTGACTCATATGAAATAGTGTATTCAAAAGATGTACTATAAAAAATAAGATGAAGTGTTGAATACAAAAAAATTCTAATGGTTTAAGTTATGAATTTGAAACATAACTAATGTATTGTATTTACCATAGAATTAACTGATGAAATTAAAAATATTATAGACATATAAGCATTATATACAAGAAGGATCTTATATAAAAAAATAAAAAAACTCATACACAATGAATGAGATTGAATATAAAAATATCATAATAATGGATGATATTTTATATATGCGCACATATATGTCAATATATTTATATGTACATAATGATGTTTCTTTATATCATAATTACTGCAAGTTCTTGAGTAGTTATTTTTTCATGGTTCTATGATTTCTTAGTTCTATGATCTCTACAACATAAAAAAATAAATTACAATTTTGATGTTTATATATTTAAGCTCATCATCATCTCATCATCATCATATATGTGTGTGTGTGTGTGTGTACATTTTAATCCTAACTTCTTCATATCAACTACTCAAATGCAACAATATTCGTTATCATCCAATTGAATTCAACTACATAAAAACAAGTAAAATATATCTTATGATTAAGAAGATTATTAAAATAAAATATTTAAAATCATTTTTTTCTACATTTTCAAACTTTGTACTTGCTTCCTTTCTCTCATCTTCATTTTTTAGTTGTAAGTTGAAATCATCTCTGTATTTTTCTTCACCTCCAAATCTACAAACACAAAGAGAGGAAAAAATTGTTTGTTT
>VDFB02345916.1:0-38829 GCA_007258455.2 Sequoia sempervirens | reverse complement strand
TGTCCTTGAATTATGTCACCACAAGAAGAACTATGTAATAAAAATTGAAGAAGTATATATATGTTCATCCTCTAATTGTTGTTTGATACAAGAAAGACTATCTCAGAACCATACAAATAACATGATGGATAATAATTGTTTTTGTTTTGAAGATTTTCTTCAAATGTAGATAGAAAATATTTCCTAGGAAGGAAATTTTTCTTTTTCTTAACATGAAGGCATACAATAGTGACCATAGCTCTATTCTCAACAAAGTTGCTCTACAAAATGAAGTGAGAAACCATCCCATGTCCTATTAAATATTAGGCTAGCTTGAGAACAAGTTAATTCAATATTACCTTAATAACAAGAATTTGAGAATAAATGTAGTACTTCACTAACATGGAGCAACTAGAGAGTTAACTTGCACAAATCTATTCTTGTTTGTGCTTGCACAAGATGAATGATAAATTATGTTCATTTTTTTTCCATGCTTGAATAGAGTTGTCAATAGTATGTTCAAATAGATGTGGTGTATTGAATATTCTACTCAGTCATTAAGGATAGGTCAATATTATTGTAAAATAATCCCAATCTTCCAATTCTGAGATACTTATTTCAAAAGAGAATTTATAATTATTTGAGAGTCTCCTTCATTTTGTAACTTCTTAAAACCACAATATTTGCAAGTCTTAAGTTTGAGCACAATAAATTGTGCCTTAGCCTTATTGTTAGTTCCCACTAGAAATATTTTGTAGTGACTGTAACTATCCTCCCTAGATATCTTTGATTATGCATCCCACTCAAAAATTCCAAATATTTCTTCTAGATGCCCCATTATTATTGAGCATCCATCTAGTATCTGCATATAGGTTCATAGCTTGATAAACCCCCACAATCCCATAAACCTGGGTTTTATATAGTAGTTTTTTATTTTATTTTTTATTTTTTAAATAATATTTGTTTATAATATTTTGTAATAAATATAGTCACAAAAAAATATAAATGGAGGAAATCATAATTTGAATTTTATATGGGGCCATGTTCAAATCATCAAAATGCAAGACAATAAGATAGAGCTACTAAGTAGCAAGAGCTATATTGGGGAGGTCACAATCATCCAATTTTTCCCATATATTATTGATCTTTTGATCACTAGGAATATTATCTTAGCTAATGATAATTCCATTTTCATTTTATTACTTAATAGACTAAGTGTCATGAGTAGGTGAGATGGTAAAAGAAAGGGATAAAACTTGAAAATTTTCACTAGCCATGTGCTCCATAGTCATGTTGTTGAGATGAGATTGAAGGTGGGTAGGATAGCTAAGACCAATTGTGAGAAAATAAATATTTGGATCATGTCGGAGGGTGTATGGAACCTTGAATGTTTGATAAAAATGACCTCCCTAAGTAGATTAAATGTGTCCACATTTATTCTTATGGAGAAAAGAGTGACCCATATATAAGGCTAGAGCTAGTGGTACTCTAGCAACTTTGCATAGTGTCTCATCCTATCTATATAAAAGTGCCTAAATATTTATCACTTCTAGTGTAACATTCTTGGCTTGTACTTTAATATACATATTTTTTTTTATTCAAGGGGTAAATGCTTTTGACTGGAGCTATGAACCAGATACAACCATTCGACAATACCACCCCAACGGGGTTTGAACCTTGGTGGCAAGAACTACAATACCACCAATAAACCATCACACCATGCCAATACTGGCATACTTTAATATACATAATAACATTAAAGAAAATCATAATCTTATTATAAATTGAGAAATGAATATCAATAGAGCAACCAATTAAAATATTAGAGTTATTATCTTTTCAAATGTAAAATATAATTTTCAACATGAAAGCATGTCATATCTAGGTAAACTTAGTAGGAATTATGGGCCAATCTCTTATATGCCAATCTCTTAAAAGTCATGAATGTAATTTCAAATTTCTTTGAAACTTCTTGAGCTCTAGGAGAAAACCATCAAAGTGCTTAAAATTCCTATTGTCCATAAAATAGGCACCAGGGATTGAAAACTCCTAGCTAAGATAGTATAGTATTAGTTGGAAGGAGGGTATGTGCAGGATCATGATGGGCCAAAAAGTGGTGATATGATAGGTATGTGTAGGGTATGTGGCTAACAACTTTTTTTCTACCCAAAATTAATGAGACGAAAAGAGTTTTTAAAGAAGATTCTCAACTTTCCACCAATATAAATTATTTTTTACTTTGAATTTAAATAAATAATTATTATTCATTTTCTATTTGAATTATGACTAAAGTTCTAATTGATAGGCTGATTGAAAAAAAATCTATAGCTTTCAAACAGTATCACATTTTTTGAATCCGAAACATGCATCACATTCTATGCTTCACATACGATAGGATTTTTTGAATCCGAAACATGCATCACATTCTATGCTTTACTTGGAAAAAAATTACAAAAAAAATATGCATCACATCATGACATGAGTCCTCTACTTATATCTAAAATCTTATAAAAAAATATTATCATTTTATTGTGGTTAGGTTGGTCAAACAAACACCTACTTCATATTTTTTCCTTGAAATTTAAGTACTACTGCATTGAAATTTCAAATTTTTACCAAATAGATTTAAAAAAAAAATAAACCTAGTAGTGTAGAAACTACATTCAATTTTCTACAGATTCTATTCTTACATATTTTAGAAATAATATCAATAACTTATTCAAATTTTATGTCAAGTTGCCTAACTCTAATTATTTTGAATTTTTCACCACTTAGGGGCCTGTTTTTTCCATGATGATCCTGCACATACCCATGAATTAGTGGAAAATTCACCAAGGAAATGAATTATCTTTGTCTCAATAATAATTGATAAAAAATTATATAACATATGTTACTAAGAGCCCAATAAAGATCAGGAAAGTCATATTTGATTAGATAGAAGATAATTTTTCATTCCTTTGAGATTTCAATATGATGGACCACTCATTTAGCAAATAAACAAAATAGCTTGCATATAGATACTAATAATTTACATTCATCTTTTATCTTATGGTGGGTAATAGATATCCAACTATGTGAAAACCTTGACACTAGTTGGAATTAGCTGAGATGAAATAATGGAAAAGATTTAGCATGATTTCCATAAGTCTCTTTGGATAGATCCTAACAATAGAAATAATAAAAATGATTCACATAAAGGAGTGTTAGGAACATATGAAACTTACCAAGTAAAGGGAGATACTTCATGACCCAAATAGAAATATTATTATCCATTCATTAAAGAATATAATTCCAAAGAGAGGAAGGTGTAACCTTGAAGGAGAAAAAATTATCGAAGGTATATTCTAACTATTAGGAAATATCAATTAATTTTTAGATTTTTTTAAGCTTTTAAATTGGATTAGTGTCTCATAAAAAAATAATTGGAATAAAATAGTGATAATTTCACGTGTGGACCTTATCTGCCTATTTATTTATATTTTTAAGGCATTCATCAAACTTCTTCTCTACAAAAACTTAAAATTTAATTGATTCACATCTAGGTAAATAATTCAATCTTAATTTATTTAAATTGTTGTTATATTAGACCATGTCCTTTGGTATTTGAGAAAAAAATAAAATGTTGGAAAATTAATTTACATTAATTAATCATAAAATTAAAAATTAAAAAATAAAGAAGAGCACTAACAAGAAAATTTAAAGGGAAAAGTGAAAAATAAAGGTAAATTTTAATAAGAAACACTCAATCAATCTACACAATTCATTTAATTATATTAGTTGTTGTTTCATCAAATATAAGATTCTTTTTTTTATAGTATATATGTAGTGTAGGAAAAAGTATTCCTTTTTCACACTTAATTTGGAAATAATTAATAATAATAAATAAGCTCAATTATGCCTTAATTTAGTGTTGTAATATGTTGTTCATATTCACATTAAGTTTAGGGACCTTTTATTAAAATGAAATTAATTGTGTCTTATTTTTGGTGTTGTAAGGTGTACCTTTACACATTAACATTAATCTAAGGCTTTATTAATTGATTGAGGTTATTTTTTCTTAATTGGACCCTTTAATTCAAATCCAAGCTTAATTAAATGTAATTTCTAAGGGATAAAATCTGACATTCATAAATGCCAATACACAACACTTAACTTTGGAAGATGTGTGTCATAGGTAAGTGACCTAGGACCCATTCATCATAAGGAAAATGGGTCCTCACTTAGATCTAGGACCCTAATTTAAAATATTGTTTAACACAAAGCAATATGTGTCTTAGGTAAGTCGCCTAGGACCCATTCTCTCTATGGTGAATGGGTCCTCACTTAGACCTAGGACCCCGCTTTAAAATATATTTGGGTAGTATTTTAGTGATTTCAAATCCAAAATTCAATGTCAGCTTGTGATATTTGAATTTTGGGAATTAATCTTAAGATATGTATAAATACAAGGATATTTCACTATGTTTCACCTAGCAATTTTGATTCAAGCATCCTAAGATTTCACAAGATAATTTTCAAGGAATTTTAAGGGAAGATTTATAGAAGAATATTGCAACAATCAAGATTGCTATCATCATGTCAAAGATTTATTGCATCATACATATTGTTTGAGCTAAAATGATGATGTAGTGTTCAAGATCTATTCAAGCTTTCAAAGAACTATTTCAAGACAAGTTTCATGATCAAGATCAACATCCATTAAAGCCTCTTCATGTAAGTTTACAAATTTACAATTGAAGGTTCAAATAAGGTTTGGTGAGTTGTTACATAGATTTTTTCATTCATCATTCCTTTATGATTTTCTATTTCATTTCAAGGTTTAATTACTAAAACGGGGTTTGATCAAGGAAAACCCCCATTCACCTAATAAACAACAATTTTCCTCTCTTTCATGTGTGATTGTAAATTTTAGGTTTGTAGTGTAGAAAATTGTAATACCTTCTTAGATATGGTACAATTTCACACTTAGTTGAGACTCATTTTAGAACCCTTCCATTAAATACCCTTTAAGTCACCATTAATAGGCAGGTATGTGTAGGATCATCATGGAAAAAATAGGCCCTTAAGTGGCAAAAATTAAAAAAAAAAATAGAGTTAGGAAACTTGACATAAACATTTGAATAAGTTATCAATATTATTTCTAAAATATGTAAGAATAGAATCTGTAGAAAATTGAATGTAGTTTCTAAACTACTAGGTTTATTTTTAATTTTTAAATCTATTTGAAATTTTTGTAATACTCAAATTTGAGGGAAAAAATAAGCAGTTGTTTGTCTGACCACCCTAACCACAATAAAATGATAATATTTTTTTTATAAGATTTTAGATATAAGAGAGTAGATGACTCGTTGGGATGTGATGCATATTTTTTTATAATTTTTTTCCAAGTAAATAATTAATTATGAATTTTTATTACAACTTTTCAAAAATATAAAAACTTGTATGCCTGGCCACCTTAACTTGGTCAAAAATTCATGAAATTCATTTTTTTTTTAATCCTAACGTATGCGAAGCATATAATGTGGTGCATGTTTCATATTCAAAAAATGTGATAATGTTTGAAAGCTATAGATGTTTTTCAATCAGCCTATCAATCAAGCCTTTAGTTATAATTCAAATAGAAAACGCATAATAAGTATTTATTAAATTCAAAGTAAAGAATAATTTATATTGGTGGAAAGCTAAGAATATCCTTTAAAAACCCTTTTCGTTTCATCAATATTGGGTTAAAAAAAGTTGTCAGCCACATACCCTACACATACCCATCATATAGCTACTTTTTGGCCCATCCCGATCCTACACATACCCAGGCCCCTAAGACCCTTTATTTTGGATCTCAAGGTTTATTTCAACTAAAATCCCAACAAAATCAATACAAGCATTAAATTTTCTAACAACCCATCATTGTCCCACCCCAATAAATTAGGGTGGGACCCATACACAACAAGTGGCATATGAGTCTTGTGTGGTCCATTTTAAGGGTTTGAGCATGAAATTCAAGTTTTTAATTCAAAATTTTGGTTGATGTTAGCTTTTGAGATCTAATAAATGGTAAATTAGGTGTAATTCCTATATAAACAAGCTTCTAAGTCATTATTTTTATCTAGAGAAAGCAATTCAAGATCTAAGCATTCACAAGCACTCAAGCATTTTTTCACAAGAGAATTCAAGAGAAACTAGCAAGCAAAGTTAAAGTCTTGGAGCAACAAATTATAACATTTTTATAGGTCTTAAAGCTCACTTTCATTCAATATCTACCATTGTCAAGGATTTATCATGGTTTCCTATGGTGAATCATGATGGATTCTAGGTTGGGGAGATGCAACTAGCCATCAAGCCAAGCCTAATGACTTGTTTCCTAAGTGATTCCATCTTCCACTATCACTCTACCTTTAGCCTAAGGAAGGTACATGCATCATTATTTCTCATTAGGGAGATTAGGGATCTCCCAAGGCGAGTCATTCATCTCCTTGTTTCATTCATGCATCTCATTCTAGCACACTAAAATAGGGTTGCATTACATTTTATATTTCCTAATCTTAGATGCACTTATGATTAGGGTTTGTATGGACATTTAATTTCAAGACCCATTGTTTCTATCAAGGTTTGATTATCAAACTAGGGGTTTGACCAAGGGAAATCTTCCATAAGCAAATCAACACTATATTATGTTTTGTACGTCTTTTTACAAGTTCAGATCCAAAAATTAGATTGGAAGGAAAGATCATAGCTTGGAGAGTAAATCTAGACTTTGAAATTTCTAAAAACGCGGGATGGGACTGAAATATGCCACAAGTGGTGTATGAGTCCTAGTAAAGGAAATTTTCCATATTTTTGAAAATCCTGAGTCAACACTGTCAGATTCTTGTTCATGCCCAAAAACCCTAGCCTGAGATTGATACACCCAACCTGGTGTATGAGTCCTAGTGTACCATAAATTCTACATTTCAATATTTTAGGGTTTATTCTTGAAACAAATTTTTGGCACCTACTTGCTTTCTATCACTCCTAGGGTTTTTCACCTAAAAGGAGAAAGGTGGGCCAAAAATACTTATGTTCTCATTAGAAGAAATGGAAAAAGGAGTGTGAAATGTGTGTGTGGATGTATTTAAATGCTGAAAACCTAATGAAAATACAGACTAAGGAATGTATTCTAACCTAATGCAAAAGTGCTGGAAAACACAATGTGTATTCAAGCTATTTGACTAGAAATGTAAACAAACTGTAATAGAAAATAACCCAATTAAAGATATGAACCTAGAAGATAGAAGAGGTTGGAATGAGGCTATGAAAACTTGTAGAAGACACCAAGAATGCTCACTGGGATTGATTCTCTATCTTGAGTGAATGAGTCCCATTTTTTCTAGAAAGTGCTGAAACCAGTTTTAGGGAATTGGGTATCCAAATCTATAGAAATCACTATTCAAGCCTACAAATGGGACTAATTTTCCATCAATGGTGAATGAGTCCTCTTCTAGAAAACAAATAATTTTGGACAGGATTCTGTGGCTTATGATCTACATTCTGTTTCGGAAGATTCCTCGGATCTAAATCTACAACATTCAACCTATAGACTCTCTCCAAGTTTGAAATAGGGCTTGAAACACCTTGAATTATTTTGATGAGATATGTACACCTTTTCTCACCTTTCCATTTAATAAATATGCATACACAAACACATGCAAAGGGGAAAAAGTGTTGAAGGTTAAGATATTGGGGTTTGCTTTGGTCAAACCCCTTTTAGGTAATTAAACCAAATGATGAAATAAAGTAATGAAACATGAAACAATGGAGTTGATTAATTTTTCATGATGATTTGATCTTGAAATTCTATAGCAATGGAGGAATATTCATCCTTTGAATGTCCTTATAATCTTACTTAATGAATTGCAATGTAAAAACCTTAAGATGCCTGATTTGAGATGAAAGATTGATGGATGAATAATGAAGAATGGGTGTGAATTAAGTTAATGGATGTAAAAATGAGTTTAGAGGTGTGATTTTATAGGAAATTTACCTATTTTACCCATTAATACCTCATCATAGGCTGACCTGAAGCAAAATTAAACTCAAATTTCACTTTTTTTTCCCACTCAAAGGTCAAAATGGGGCCAAATGGTACTCATTCACCACACATGGTGAATGGGTCCCACCTGGATGGGAATGATTCACCATGCATGACAAATGGGTCCCACAGGGGCTATTTTGACAGCTCAAATGCCAAGGAATAAGGAAATAAGGTCTAAAACACAACCTTGTCGGGTATTTGATCATTTTGAACCTTAAGATGCACAATATGGGTTATTAGAGGCCTATTAGTGATGATGTAAATGTCAAATATGGATTGGGACACAAAAATCAATGTGAAAGTGTGATTAACTACACTTTACAACACTAAAATGAGGTCCACATAGCCTAGGAATGCACAAGAACCAATGTGAATGTGCAAGACACATTACAACACTAGTTTATCATTAAGGTTAAGTTAGGAACCTTATAGATTGATGTAATAATGTTATTAAACACATTTTATAATGTTGAATTAGGGAGAAATAGGTTAATTAAGTCTAGAAAAGCATGAAAGTCCTTTAGAAGATTTTACAACACCTTTACAAGATGTCATTAAAAGAATGTTATTTGATTTGAAAGGGTCCAAGACCTAGTGTGGATGCATAAAATTCCTCACAACACTAGATTAAGACCTCATTAAGTCCCATTTATCATGAATTAATCACATGTTAAGCAAAGGGTATTTTTTCTATGGCACAATTCCAAGCATATTCAAGTTTCCAAGTGCACCTCTATGTTCTAATTTTTTATTCTATTTTGCATTCATTTCTAGGTCATTTAGTGAGGCTTTGCATATTATTAGGTTTTGACATTAGGCCTTGTCTATTGTCTTTCCAAGCCCTAGCTTGGTGGTGAACCCCTTTTTAGTCTTTGATCATACCCTAGGAAAACCTTTTGCAGATCTTTTTCCTTCATTCCATCATTGGATTGAGATCTATAGGGTTTCCTTGAGTGAAACTAAGTGAAATAGGTATAGGTCCTAAACCCTAGTGCTCCATCTCCCAAAAGATTTAGAGATCACCCTATTTTCTAGATTTCATTTTGGTGAACTTGCATTTAGAACACCTTATGTTTGATTTGGAGTGCATCATAATCCTAGATTTAGCTTACATTAGCTTTGGATTAGGTTTTTCATTAGCTAATTTGCATCTTGGGTTTCTAAATATTGCATTAGTGAAAGTGCATATAGGTTGCATTTTTGCATCTTGCATCATTGAATTTCATTTGAAATCTGCATTTGCACTTACCTTAGACATCATCCAAAATAGAAAACATAAAATTCACATAGAATTTACTGAAAATGGTGCAAAAACCCTAAGCTATAACTCATACGCCCCTCTAGGAGATTTAATCCCAATACAAGGAATAAAGAAAAAAAGGAAAAGAAAAGAAAAGGGGTGGATCAAGCCTCGACTGTTTGTCCAACACAATGTGGATCAAATCTAAGATGTTTTTCCAAAAATGCTTACACTTGTGGAACATGATGTCCACTATGCAAACCAAACACACACTAACAATGGCTAGTGAAACCTTAGGTCATCCACTAGGTGAGCCCCCATGTAGACACATATTCATGCAATTGGTATGTGCTCACACATACAAGCAAGTGGCTATGGGAAAGTCATGCATAAGTTTGCTCCCATACAGTAACCTTAGCAAGGCTATACCTCCTAATAACTTTGACAAGGCACCACACAACAAAAACACTAAGATCCATGAGGTAAGCAAAACTTCATATGCTAAAACCCATGAAAAAACAAGAGGACACAACAAGCAAGCAAATTGTGTTATGCAAGGTGGCCATATAACAAATATTGTAAATGAAAAATAGTGTAAGGCACATTCAAAGGATTTTTTCTTAGTTCATGTAAGTTATTAACTTAGGGAACATCATGCCTAATGTCTCTAAGAGAGGATGAATCAAAGAATAGAAGATTCACAACTTAGGGGATGTAGTGTGTCATATCAAGCCACTAAGAGGGATACAATATGGTAAGAGAGATAACACTCTTGAGGGGCATCACACCTAGCATTATCACCACAAAGCGAAAGACAAATCACAAGAAGTAAGAAGACTGGACAATGAAAAAAGAGTTAAAAAGAGAATAATGTCAATGTATGCCCCCACTTTAAAGAAATTTATAAACATCATGCTGTGAGCAATTACTTTAAAGTAGAAAATGATAAATTCTAAAAATAAAGAGGACATAAGAGCTAATATGGAAATCCCTATGCCAAGTTATATGTTTCTAAATGAAGCTACGCCATGAAAAGGGAAGGGGTTTCCCCCAAAATGAAATCCAAAAATCACATAAGGGATCCAGGGATTCAAGGTCAGTATGTCTTTGCTACAATGTATTTAGAGAGCTTAGAACTATCATCATTCCCCAAATACTCATGGAATAGGAAGAATGACACAAAGAGAGAAAAAAAAAGATTTTTTTTTGGGTCAACATGGAAGAGATGTAAATGTCTCAATGCCTTGTGTCACCCCCAAAAGGAAAACACAAGATAAAGAAAAGATAAAGGAGAAGCTTTTTGGTCAACATGGAAGAGACCTAAATGTATCAATTCCTTGCATAATCCCCAAAAGGAAAACACAAGACAAAGAAAAGATAAAGGAAAAGATTTTGGGTCAACATGGTTCAAGAGACCTAAATGTCTCAATGCCTTGCATCATCCCCAAAAGGAAAACACAAGACAAAGAAAAGATAAAAGTGAGGCTTTTGGTTCAACATGGAAGAGACCTAAATGTCTCAATGCCTTACGTCGTCCCCGAAAGGAAGAAACAAGACAAAGAAAAGATAAAGGTTTAAGATATAGAGAAGAATTTAGATTCAAATAGAGGAATGCACAAAGAGAGACATATCAAACAAAATAGTATGGGGGATCACATTATGCACATGCAATCATATAAAAGAAGCATGAAAAAGTAAACAATGCAAAAGGCTAGTAAGGCACATGCGAGTCAACCTCTAGAAGGTCATCTGCATCTCAATATTTTTCATCATACATGGAAGGTGGACAACTAGCCAAAGAGACAATAGTGAGTGCAGTACTAGGGTCATCACCACGTTCAACACTCTTCTTAGGAGAATTGTCCTTTAAGCTCATAGAAGAGGAAAACAATGTATTCAACTCATTATGTACTTCCTCATCAATTTTAGTAACCTCATCATTGTTAGTTAGTTTTATGAACAAAACTTACTCTTACCACCTACCTATGAATCTACCAAAATTTAATTATTAGCAATGGTAAGGATTGGCCAACATTGAAGTAAGGATTCAGAGGCCCTTACTTCTTCACTTTGGGCTTTGCTAAACCCAGGAGGGTAATCTTGAATATGTTAATGTAATATTCATGTGATCAAGAACATTTCTACACACAGATAAATTCCTATAAAGTGAAAATAGATATCCTTCATTAAATATTTTGCTGACCTCTAAAAAAATTACTATCTATTGCAAGGAATAAGATGGTACATTAGATTGGTACATTGTAATTGAATTTTTTTTTAGATTATTTTTGTTCTCATTTCAAGCCCTTGTTCAAGTGAATAAATAACATATTTATCTTCTCGGTAATCAAATGAAAAGACCACTGCCTTGTCATAGGGTAATGGAGTCAAACTGAATAATAACTAGTAATACTTTAGCAATTTGAACTAGTGATTAATGGACTATTGATATACCACATTATAATATTCAACTCACTATGCCTAAAGCATAACTACTGATCAATCCTATGCTCTATCCTTACAAATTTGTGACCTTATTTTAGCATTTAATCAATTCCTTGAATTGAAGCAGAAATGAAATCAATCATTCGATTAAAGCAACTGAAGACAAACAAAGAGATCATTAACCATTTCATTAATAATAAGGAAGAAAATTATATAGGAGAGAATATGTTTAGGAACTAGCATGTTTATTGATAAACTGTTGCTACAGTAAAACCTTTTGAGATCACTATAAACCGACATACACCCTAGACTCCTTACTAGACTATTCATCTATACATTGATATACATTCTACTCTTTTGTGAGCTTAGTTTTTCGACTTTAGACCATTTTGAGACTTAAAACTCGAATCCCATGTAATCAGCCCTAAAATCCATTTTATAGAACAAGGGAGCAACAAGCAATAGGATGTATTACAATTACATTTCATTTGAAAGCCAATTTCACCCGAATTCGAGATATTCCCTAGTTAGTTACATGTAATCATTTCAGAACAGGGGAGAGAAAAAGACAAAACTCCATGTAACTCGGTTGAAGCAGATTGACCAACCTTCCAAAAGGCATAGTTCATTGCCATAGTAGCACCAAAACATCTTGTCCTTTGACCAAAGAAGATTTTCCATTAGTAGCCAAATACAAAACTTATATACTATTCGGAAAAGGTATACTCACCATTGAAGAGATGGGATTCAACAAATCCACCTCACACTAGCCCAAAATATTTCCTCATTAGCATCAAAGACAAAACATGAAAAACAGATTCAAGAGGACGAGTTTTTTGCAGTAGTAAAGGTGTCATCAAAAACAAAAATAGGGCGGGGACGCTACTATGAGTTGTCAACATCAAAGTATGCTTGCACACTCCTTGTCCATGATGAAATTTGAGGAACCATCACTCCTCCCTCATCAGAGTCTTCAAACAACACCAAGGAAAGAAGATAATGGTTGTACTCTAGGTTAGTATCATCTCCACCTTCCGAAGGGTTGTCTGAAACTTTAATGGGAGAATTGTGTCTCCCCAACTAGGCCTTACGATACTTGTTTCTTTTCTTTTCTCTCTTCAAAGGCTCAACCAATTCCTTCCCTTTAAACTTGACCAATTCTTTTGAAATGGTCCTTCCTCTCAAATTATACGTGCTCCTGACAATAATCTTCTTATATTTCTTGCGTGCTTTCTTCTCCTTTGGTGTTTCAAGAGCTCCTAGTGTCTCAATCTCATTCTCAGGAGCATTTTCTTTGGACTCAAACAGATTAAGTTTCCTAGACCTTTAGACTGGCTTGACAAACTCATTTGACTTACTCATTTTCACAAGGAAACTCTTAATTTGTAGAGAGACCTTCACATGTTTTACGCTTAAAAAGAATCTTGATGAATAGATAACTCAAGGCTCCACAGTTCTCATTAACTCATAAGGAAATTATAGACTATAAACCCTCACCACCCTAGGATTCTAAAACCCAAAAACTGATATAACCATAATTGAAACAAGCAGGTATGAGTACCTACTTACTAGGGGAAAATTTTATCATGATACCTCTGCAAACTTTACCAAAGAAACTTCTCATCGCCAACCTTTTCACGGATTTAAGCTAAATTTTTAGCAAACTCTGAATAAATTATGGCCATCTATCCTCATTATATTGAGCAATGTAAGTATGCCAACCATTAATACTTGAGGAAAGCTTCTACGAGCAAGCTAAAAATAATATATTTTATGTTTGAACCTCAGTTGTCGATCATACATTGAGATAAATCAATAGATAATTACAATCAGGGAAATTAATTATGACAAGGCTTATTTCATGTGCTTGATGCTTTTTCCTAATAAAAAAATCCCAAGTGGATAGACATCTACTCTATTTGCACATTTAGTCACTTAGCATTAAATAAAGCCTGTTGTGTCATGTTTACCCATTCGCCTATGGGAATTAATCCACTTGCAACTCATCACAAGAAGACAACAAGGAATTATCATGATTTAAGCTCAAAATATTGACCTGTACTATGCCTTACTTTAGTTTCACCTTGTTGTGTGTACCCACATCTGAAAGAATTATCAGCCACAATCAAAAGAATTTCCCAAATCTTGAACACATGCCAAAAGAAATTAGTTCTAATACGGTGTCGTTTTGGCATTCATGTCGTCTTAGAAAAATTTCAGCGATACTTTATCTCCACTAAACTCCATCTAATCCCTTAAGATGTTCCATGTGGCAGTCGCTCACTCGTCCGCTAAGAAACAATAGGTACACATGGGCCCCTCACGAGATGGCAAGTAGCGGTCACTATTGACCCACGTCAACTGCCATTAACCATTGATCTCTTTCATCATAAAGAATTTCCCATCTCCAAAGCCTATTGGGTCCCTCCATGAAGCAATAGGTGTCAATCCACTCACTAGCACGTGACATTTTTTAAATACACAATAAAATCGAACAAGGTAGTAGGGGGTGTTCAAGATGAAACCACGTCACCCAATGACCAGCGTAGATATTCTTTTGATACCACTCACAGATCACAAAAGGATATTAGGCCCATAAAATATAGATGGCACATGTATTGCACCCACTAGCCCATGTGATCACTTCACTGCTATACAATAGATGAGGTGGTGGGGAATGACCCATATGAAGACACGTGTTATGATATGGGTCATAAATCTTCTTCAAAGCTCTGCTGTTGACCCTTTGGAAGAAATGGACCCATTGCTAGACATGACACATGGCAACTTCCAGCCAGTCCACTTGATTATTTTAATGAAAAATGAAACAAAGCAGGCACACGGGTAATGATCACGATTTTCTTCCTAAGATCAAATAGTCATTACATAACCAAAATTCTTCACATGTTGTAAATGTTAGTTTTTAAAAGAGGGCCATCACTAGGCATATGACGGTCAGGGACATGAGTACATGGATTGAGACCCTAGGAAAATATTAAAATTTGATCATAGACTAAGGAATTTTTTCACAAAAGATCTCAACCCCATAAAATAATGACAACATTTTAAAACGGCCATAGGCACTGACTGGTATCATTAGGACTTAGGGGATGGTAAAATAACGAACTTGATAGCATGAATCATAACTTAGACAACCAAGAACCTTCATCAGAAGGTCAACAACAAAATAGAATGCCAATCAAGACTTTTTGACTTAATGGTTAATTTGGAAGGGTTTTGACAACATAAACCCTAAAACAATGATGAGGAACATAACCCTAAGCCCCAAGATAAGGGATTGAACAAAATTTTGCAAGATTTAAAATGCAACCTAACAAATTTTTGAGGGGTTCCATCAATCATCATTATCCAAGTTAATCACAATGGGAGGTCGAATGATAATTTCTAAAGAAGGATTTAGCCCTTTTTGTGAATGTGATATAGGGTCTTTTTGTTGTGGTAAAGAGGGAGACTCATCATCTAAATTGCTTCAGTTGAGTTAGGATGTTGATTTTCTTTGTTTTTTTCTTCATTTAATCTTTGATCAATAGCATTTCATATACACTTACACTCTCCAAAAATTATTTTTCTTTTAATATGATTTTACAGTTGTGCTTGTGTAGGATTGGGTTTATGAACCATAGGTTTCTTTTCTTCCCTAATGGGAGGAATAGAAGGAACCATGGGAGGTTGTTCAACCACTTTCTCTTTAGCTTGATAAACTTGTTTTATCTTCAGAGGTGTGACAAGATTGTTTTGGTTGTCTCTTGGTCATTTATAAGAGATAGGAAAAGGGTCTATCTTTGGTTGGTCATGGTTACTTGGAATTTCTTTTGGTTCAATCATAGTTTTGTCAATGATAGGAGGCTTAATCATGGGTTGAGGCATGTTTCTAAGGGATAGTTTTGCTATGAATTTTTCCTTAAACTTTTGATAGGATTTGAAAAATAATTCCTCGTGAGGTTTAATAGGTTCCATAGGCTTGAGCCAATTGAAATCCAATGAAAAAATCCCATGGGAATAAATAGGATTAAAGCCACTATGGTGTAGAGTAAAGCTTTCATTGTCAAAGGGAAAATTTAAACATTTATGTATGACCAATAGGATGACTTCCATGGAGCATAGCCATGGATAACCAAGCTTCAGATATAATTGATCCAACATTGATATGATGGAGAATGAGACATCTAATTGATTTGGTCCAATTTTTAGAAGAAGGGTGATCGATACTGTGTGCCTTAATGTTTTACCCTATTCTAATGTGCAAAATAACTAAAAATGTGAATGATAAAAGACTAAGAACACTTCAAGATTAGCCTAAAAGAGTGATAAAACAAGAAGGAAAGTAGATAAAACAAGATGCAAATGATTATACCTTTCTTGCTGTTGGAGACTCCTTGGTTGGCCCTTGATTTGGATGACTTTGTGTGCTCCTTAGATGACTTCTTGAGTGACTAAATGCAAGATCAACTTATGCAAAATGATTATAATGGATGGCTAGATGATAGTGAATGAGTGAGAATGCAAATTGGTAGCATGTAGTTATAAAATGGCTAAGTGTTGAAAATGCCCTTGAGGAGGGGGTATTTATAGAAGAATTTGAATTCTCTAGAGAATTCAACGGTTGAGATGCATCCAACAAGGCCAATATGAAGGGATATGGTGGGTTGAGAACCCACAAGCCCTCACATCTTGACATGTGGATGGTGAAGTGGCCAAGAGAAGATGAGGTGTAAGTGAGGTGTCAAAAAGGTACATGAGGTGGAGGAAGGACAAGCACCTTGGGGAGTGAGAAGATTTCCACAAAAAGGGATTTCTTGTCCCCAAAATGGGAGTGAAAGGGACATTTGAGGAATTTTGGAATTCCTCAAAAATCTACATGGGAAAAAGAAAGGTGGTTGAAAACATAAATGTGAATTAAAAATTCACATTCTTAGGAGAATCTAAAGGATAAAAGGTGGGCTCCAAAAATGTGGGACTTGGTCACATGTGGAGATTGTGACAAGTCCAAGGTTCTAGAAGCCTTGGAAAGATAGAATGTGAATTAAAAATTCACATATAAAAGAGGGGAATCTAGGATAAATAAAAAGGAATTAAAAATTCCTTGGGGGGGAAGAGTTGACCAAGGTACTAATTAGGTTTGACTAATTAGTAATTAGAGGATAATTAGGGGTTAATTAGGATTAAAGGCCAACTTGCAAAAGTTGGAGGATGTGACACATCCTAATCAAGGATTAGGCATGTGCACATCCTTAATGAAGAGATTAGGAAATGGATTAGGATTAGATGAAAATGACATGTGAGGAATTAAATAAATGTAATATTTATTTAATTTATTTGATGAAAAGAGGATTTAAGGAGGGTAAGGTATTTAATTATTAATTAAATACCTTAGGGATTTGGCAGAATTAAAGATATTAATTAAATAATAGTAATATTACTTAATTAACTCGGATAGGAGGATGCTTAGATGAAAAGTGATAAATTTGGATAAATTAAGTGTCCAAATTTGGATGTCTACATTTTGCCCCTCTTTGAGATGGTGTTACGAAGTAGCATCATTTCAAAGAATATTGAAATAGAGAATCCAGAAGGAGATGGTTAGATTGGAAAAGATGCCCCAGTCATCAAAGGGATGACTAGGAAGGAAGACGATGGGGGTGAAGATGAAGAGTAGGGATTGAGGATGCCACCCTCGAGAGGACATGTGGGTTGAAGAGAACACATGTGTGCTCTCGAAATAGATGATGTGATGCAAGGGGAGATGAGGAAGATGATGCAAGGTGATGGGTAAGAGAGTAAGTGATATGGAGAAGCGATAGGAGATGGATGAAGCACAAATGGATTTTAGGAGAAAAGGTGATGTTGCCCCAGTCAAGGTACAAGCCAAAATGGGTTGATGATGGATGGAGTGTTGTCAATGAGGGAATGAAGGATCCCGAAACAACATGAGGATAGGGATGGATACATCCCATTGAGTGGTATTGATGAGGGAAGGATACATCCCAAAACACCACTAAAGGATAGGGAAGAATACCTCCCATGATGATGATGAAAGTGTTGTTGATGAGGGAAGGATACATCCCAAAACAACACCAAAGGGATAGGGAAGGATACTAATGGATGATGATGATGATGGGTCAAGGCTGGTAACGAGACTGGGGACAAGACCAAGGATTTGATTAGGTGATTTGGGCTAAATGGAATGGATGGGGGTTGGATAGAGATGTGAGATAAGGATGAATGATGAATGGATGGGGGGATACATGCAAGACGATAGAATGGAGAATGAAATGCAATCCTAATGCGATTTTCCATCTTTGGAGCACTGATTTTTGCTATAGCATAAGACACAAGATGCCAAGGTATGAAGAACCAAGGTGAATTAGTGTCTAATGCATAAAACAAACACAACGGACAAGAAGGCTATCCCAACACCCCAAAGTCACAAAGACCTTGGTCGGACCAGGTATTGAGATAACCACAAGCACAAAAGGATGCCCCAGCATAACACAAGACCTCAGGGATCTTGGTGGGTACTATGTGGGACAACCAAGAAGACACAATCAAACAAAAGATCAAGATATGCCCCTATGTGGACCAATCAAAACACGCCATAATATGATGGATTATGGTGGCCTTGACAAGTGATGATAGGGAGCTCAAATGATAAACAAAATTCAAAAGTATCAAAAGATCGCAATCAAGTTCAAATGTCCTTTGCCATAGGATCAAGGGGATGGATGGGATTGATGAGGTCTGTTAGGAAGGATGCATCCTGTTGAGACCAAAGATGATGGATACTAAAATAAAAGATCAATATGATGTGGGATGTTCAAAATCAATTGGATCTCATGATACAAGTGGATCTCATTTGTGAAGAACTAGCTAGATAAGGGCATAGCTTGATGGCATGACATAAGGAAGACAAGACATGGGACTGACACACCCAAAAAACCTAGGGGCTCGGGGGCCAATCAAAGATTAGCCTTGCCTACGTGAAAGCACAGAGCCCTCGTAGTTCGGTGAAAGGTGGATGACTGACCAAGATGGAGACCTTGATGGATGGTAAAGACAGGATGGAAAAAAGGAGAAAGACCGATGATAGACGATAGAAAAGAAAAGTGGACAATGAAGATCGATGATGGAACCCCAGGGGCGGATCAAATGATCGACCTTGCCTACGTGAAAGCGCAGGGGAAACGTAGTTCGACAAGACCAAAGGAAAACAATGGATAAAGGATGATAAGATGATAGGATAAGTGGATAAAAAGATGGGACCGATACGACAAGATAGGATAGACCTGTTGGATTGGATGGGAGGATGACGATCGCATAAAGCTCAGGGATGGGATAGTTATCCAAAGAATTAAAATGACTTGGGAGGATGATATGATAGATAGATGAGTGATGAAAAGTGATAGGGGATTGGAAAGATGTGCAAGAGAAGTAGGGGTGATGACGATGAGATAAATGGCATTGGGTTGCATGGGGGGAGGCCTATAGCCAGATATCAATGACAAGGGATTGTGAGATGGGATGAGGATAAAGATGAAAGAATGGATAGAGAGATAGGGATGGGGGATGGGAGGGATTGTTTGGATGGATGGGAATATAAGGATTGGGAGATGAAAGGGATGCTAGGATAGATGGATACGAAGATAAGGATGGGGAGATGGAAGGGATGATGTTATAGATGGATAGGGATAGAAGGATTGGGAGATGAAAGGAATGCTAGTATAGATGGATACGAAGATAAGGATGGGGAGATGGAATGGATGCTATGATAGATGGATAGGGAGATGAAGGGATGTTATGATAGACGATGTCTCCAAGGACTATGTCACAAAGGAAGTAAATGCCCCCACTCTAGATATGTCATATATGAGGAGGCATGAGGGATAGAAGACAAGTGGATGGGAAGATAAAGGAGATAACTAGATGAGGATAGGATGGGTGACTAAGGAATATGATAGAGCATGGATGAAGGGAGTGCATACCAATAGGTGTCTAAAGCATGCATAGATAGGTGCCCCTATTTTGATCAAGATCACAAGAAGGATGGAGGGATGGAAGATAAATGGGATATGATAGTAGGACGCGGAAGATAGGTGGAATGGGGGGGGATTTATGAAGAGGACGAATAACAAGAAGATGGGTGCATAGTTGGAAGCATATCGGATGGAGGGAATGCATATCAGGAAGTTGCCCACAAGTGCATATGGGGATTTATGCATGACGCCTGCTTGCCAGGTTTTCATCATGGTACTTATCCAAGGCACTTGTTTGCCAAGTTGTCACCATTGGATGAATTATTTCTTTTTACTATTTTGTTTTTTTTTGTTTTTTTGTTTTTTTTGATTTTTGGATTATTTGACTTTTTGGAGGTCATGCAGGAGGAGATAGGTAAGGATAAGGAAGTGGATAAGTAGATTTAGAAGACATGTGATAAGGATCAAGGTGTTATGAGCCCATGTTTGAAGTGACTGTTAGATGTTGGTACAACCTTATTAGGCCAAATGGATTACGCATGAGGGTGAATTAGAGGGATTTGATGGGGTTGATACATAGGATAATGGATGGGATGCTGGAAAGGGTATGGATAGAATGATGGGGTGGATATGTGATGGGGAGATGTGTTCAGGACCAACATAGGCACATGTGGTGGTGGATGTGGAAAGATAATAGGATTAAGGGATGGAGAATGTGGGGATAATGGAGGAGATGGAATGGTGAATTTCGGGACATAAGGACCCAAAATAGACTTAGGAGATGAAAGGGGTGTATGATGAGCTTTTGGATTAGCGACTTTGGATATTCTTACTAATTTTTCATGTGATGGAATTGCATCTTTTTTCTTTGGGATCCACATGGTTTTGATCTTTGCTTTGGTGGGTCTTTGTGGCCTATGGATTTGATGTAGATTTTTCTTTTCTTCACCATGTCTTTTTGAGGGGACATGGGGAGCCTTAGATTCATGTGGATGTTTGGATTTATGCATTTTTTCTTTAACAGCCAAAGTGATTTTAGTAGCAATGGCATGGGTGTGAGGAGATGGATGATGTGGAGTGATGGAGGTAGGAGTATGGGGATTATGTGTAGATGGAGGATGTTTAGGTAAGTGACTTTGTTGATCCTGACTATGGGGTATGTGAGAGGGATGTTTATGATGGATGAGATGGATAGGTGATGAATGGATGAAGGGATGGATAAGATGAGATGGAGGAGGTGATTTTAGGATATAAGAGCCCAAAATAGATGTAGGACCTGAAGGAAACATGGGCACGGTAGATGGAGGATTGGAGATGGTAGATGGAGGGATGTAAGGACCCAAAATGGATGAAGCAGATGAAGGAGGAATATGGACGGTGGTTTTGAGGTGATACAATAGAGGAGGAGGTATGGAAACATATGATTTGGTGGAGTGATGGAGCCTATATTTATTTTGGAAGAGGCTTGTTGAGAACATCTAGAGGTTGTACCAACATTTTTAGATTGCGAGTCATGAGTAGTACATCCAAGACCTTGTAGATATAAATATTATTTAGCTTGGATGGGATCTATAATACCTTGCTCATGAAGGCCTAAAACTTTTCCTTGATAGTTCATTGTCTTGAGCATTCGATCTAGGACAGGATTTTTGTTATTCTGGAAGAATGATGCAAGTTCATTATTAGGTAGAAGAGGAGGGTTGGTGTATATGCTTTGTTTTTCTTCTGTGAGGAGACCACCATGGAGGAATGTGAGAGGACCAAGGGGATATACAAGTGGTGTGGAGATAGCATTTTTAGGTGATGATGGGGGATCATGAGAAGGAGATGATGGGATAGCAACATCAGGAGAGGGAGTAGGGGCCATGATAGGATCTGGATTTGTGGTAGTAGGCTCATGCAATGGAGATGGAGATGGAGCAGTGGGAGCTTGAATGACAAGGGGATCATGGGATGGAATGGATGGGGGACTATGATTTTGAGGTGGACTAGATGGGATGGTAGGATCTTGATCTAGAGAAGGAGATATGTTGGCATGCTTTGGATTAGACTCTTGGCATGACTCATCGTGTGCGGGAGGCATGATAATGGAGTCTTGTTGGGACTCTTCAAGTGGGGAAGATGGAGGGATGGAAGATTCATGAGGTTCATTGGAATGGGTTTTGGTGCTACTAGGAGTGGGAGGAGTGGATTGGATTTGGGTGTCTTCGATGGATTGGGTGGATCTAGGAGTAGAGGGAGTGGATTGGACTTGGGTGTGTCTTCGATGGGTTCAGTGGCTCTCATAGTAGGAGATGTGGCTTCAATGGATCTAGTGGGTTCAATGGTTTCAATAGTTTGATCAGTGCTAGGGGTGGTAACAACAATGATAGGTGTGGTATGGAGAAGGGTCTCATCACTAGTGACTGTGGATGATGGATTGGGATGGCATGGTTCCATGACTTCAAGATGTGGAGTTGGGGATGGCTTCTTTGTAATGAGTCCTTGGAGAAATTCTAGAATGAGAGACTTGCATATGGTTGGCTTGGCTAGGGTGGTAGAAATGGATGAGGGATTATGGATTGGTGGACTAGGGTTAGATGGAGGAATGCGATTGAGTGTAGGACTATGAGTAGATGGGGGATTAGGATTGGATGGAGGACTAGGAGTACATGGATGAATGGGATTGGATGGAGTACTAGGAGTAGATGGAGGACTAGGATTGGATGGAGGGTTAAGGTAAGGATATTGGAGTGGTGAATTAAGATAGGGGGACATGGATTGTAGATTAGGACAAGAGGATATAGGTGGTGTAGTGGGACAAGAGGATGTGGGGGATGGATTATAATAAAGGTATTGGGATGGTGGATTATGATTAGGATATGTGGGTGTTGGATTAAGGTAAAAGGGTGTGGATGTAAGATTAGTATGGACAGATTGGAAAAAAGGATTAGGATAGGGGGTCATGTATGGGGAATTGTAATAGGAATATTGTGATGGAAGATGAGGATAAGAGGATGTGGATGTTGAATAGGAGGATGATGTAGATGGGAAAGGGGAAGGTACTGGATACCCCTTGTCAAAGGTAGCATAAGGAACATGATTAGGCTTAATTCGATTTTGGAAAGTGGGTGGAGAAAGCTTACTAGAGATGATAGTGTCAAGGGGATCTATGTCGTATACCTCTTGATCAACAAGACTTTCATTATTAGTGACGACGTAATTAGGGTTTCCCTTGACCACTATTGATGGAGGATGATGATTCATGATGACAATAGGATAAAGAGGATGGATGAAAGATTTTGGATGGGAATAGATTAAAGCTCAAATCATGATTTTGGTCAAGCTCAGATTAGGATTGGATAAAAGCTCAGATTAGGATGATTGGATGGGATTGATTTTGATTTTGATGGGATTCGATAGATGGATGATTGGATCGGGTAGATGATTTGATGAATTTGATTAAAGTACAAGATCAGTTTGATTGGATAGGATCAAATGATTAGATGATGTTGATTGGATAATTGTGATTAGATGAAGATGATTATATGTATTTGATTAGAGGAATGGATTGGTTTGATTAGATAGGAAGAAACAAAAGATACCACTAGATAGAGCTCAAAAAATTGAGCAATTTTGGTTTTTGAACGAAGTTGATTCGACGTACGGTTTGTAAATGATGGCCCCAGGAAGTTAGGGGCATGCCCACCTCGCAATGTAGGGCGTGGCCGCCCCGGGATGGTCAAATTCTTGATAGAAGGAAATGGAAGGTACCACTGGATATAGCTTGAAAAGCTAAACAACTTTGGTTTTTGGATGAAGCCGATTCGACGTACAGTTTGTAAATGATGGCCCCGGGAAGTTAAAGGGGCATAGTCAGCTTTCTGTAGTAAATCAGGGGCGTAGTCAGCTTTCTGTAGCAAATCAGGGGTGTAGTCAGCTTTCTGTAGCAAAATTAGGGGCGTAGACAGCAAAATCAGGGGCGTTGACAGTTTTCTGTAGTAAATCATGGGTGTTGATAGCAAAATCAGGGGCGTTGACAAATTTCAGGGGCGTTGACAGCAAAATTAGGGGCATTGATAGCAAAATCAGGGGCATTGACAGCTTTCAGGGGCATTGACAGCAAAATCAGGGGTGTTGACAGCAAAATCAAGGGTGTTGATAGCAAAATTAGGGGCGTTGATAGCTTTCAGGGGCATTGACAGCAAAATCAGGGGCGTTGACAACTTTCAGGGGCATTGCCAGCAAAATTAGGGGTGTTGACAACAAAATTAGGGGTGTTTCCACCTTTCTGCAATAAAATTAGGGGCGCTGCCACCTTTCTGTTCTGATTATGAGTGGTGTTTGGTGATGTAAATGGTAAAAATTATGACGTTCATTAGGTGAGGGTATGGACTTTTGAATGGAATGTGAGGAAATTAGAATGAATGGGTGGATTGGAGATGATTGTGAAGAGTGAGTGGGGATTTATAATGGTTAAACAAAGGTTTGGAATGATAATATGGAGGTTTAAACAGATCAAATGGAGGTTTTGGGAGGCTTAGAGTGACAAAATGGAGGATTAAGATGAGGAGGTAATGGTTGGGAATGATTAAATGATGGTTTAGAGGCTAAACAGATCCAAATGGGACGCTTTCGGGTGCTCAAGAGGGCAAATCCGCCCATCTGTAGCAAAAATCAGGGGTGTTGCCACCTTTTTGCAGCAAAATTAGGGGCGTTGCCGCCTTTCTGCGGTAAGACAAAGTTTGGTTTTAGTGGCAATGGCTATGGCAAGAACGCAAAATGATAAAGTAAGGCCAAAGTATCAAAGATTTGACAAAATTTTCACAAGAAAACACTTCAAGTAAGCACAATCCTATGATTAATATTAAGGGTATGGCCAAGCAAGGTCTTAATCTAGGATGCACAAGGCTTCTAGGGAGTCCTCGATATACTCTCGGTACGTAAGACACAACCGTGAACACTAGTGTGTCACAAATGTGAGTCGGGAATCCCAGCGAGATACTGAAAGGCTCAGACCAACTCTTCACCTCTATCTAGGTATCACCCTAGCTTTGACACTCCGCCAATTATGACGTGACTGGATTGGGGTACAACTTTCATTCTCCCCCTTTTATATACCCCACTGGTATGCGTGGTTGGAATCATCCCTTAGGGTGATGAAATCCTCAAGCAGGTCCCACTAAAAAAATAAGACACTAACCGCTTCCAACTACTCCCTAGGCTCACACGAAGTGCAAGGGGAAAGTGAAAACAAATTAATGCCCCCTTGGGTAACACAAGAATAAACAATCACAACAAGCAGTGAAGTTTACTCCGCCTAATTAGACAATGTTCCAAAACAACAAGGATAATTTTTAGAAATCTGATCAAATAGATGGCCTTGCAAATAAATGTTAGGTGTCTTTTTCTTCATTCTTGGTCAATTACGCCCTAATATGCTACAAAACGTTAGCAAAAAAAATACCAATATTCTTGCCAAAACAATGTTAGAGGGTTACTATTTAAACAATGGCAAAAAATGAAAGCAAAAACAAAGTTAAAATGACTATTTTACCTTCCAAACTGTGCTGTTTTAGGGCACTGCCACCTTTCTGCAACAAAATGGGGGCACTGCCATCTTTTTGCAGCAAAAATAGGGCCACTATCACCTTTCTGCAGCAAAAATAGGGGTGCTGCCACCTTTCTGCAGCAAAAATAGGGGCGCTGCCACCTTTTTGCAGCAAGATTAGAGAAAAAACACCTTTCAAAATAAAAGGGCATATCCACCCCTCTACAGGAAACTTTTTAAAAGGGAAAGTTGTACGCCCCACTGCAAGAAAGTGTTAGAAAAACCTTATAAGTACACACCTAACTACAACAAACTATTAGAAGAACATGAAATTGACAGACATAGGGCGATGTCGCCTTTCTGTAGTGGACAAGAGAGCGCTGACACCCTTCTGTAGCAAAACAGGAGTGCTGCCACCTTTTTGCGGTAAAACAAAGGGCGCTGCAACTTTTTTGCGACCTTTTCCTACAAAAATTCTTAGCAAAAAGGAAGGTTAAATGCAAGAACCCATCTGTGGGTCCCACCGGGCATGCCAGAAATGTGTGCCTTAATGTTTTACCCTACTCTAATGTGTAAAATAACTAAAAATGTGAATGATAAAAGACTAAGAACACTTCAAGATTAGCCTAAAAGAGTGATAAAACAAGATGCAAATGATTATACCTTCCTTGTTGTTGGAGACTCCTTGGTTGGACCTTGATTTGGATGACTTTGTGTGCTCCTTAGATGACTTCTTGAGTGACTAAATGCAAGATCAATTTATGCAAAATGGTTAGAATGGATGGCTAGATGATAGTGAATGAGTGAGAATGCAAATTGGCAGCACGTAGTTATAAAATGGCTAAGTGTTTAAAATGCCCTTGAGGAGGGGTTATTTATAGAAGAATTTGAATTCTCTAGAGAATTCAATGGTTGAGATGCATCCAACAAGGCCAAGATGAAGGGCTATGGTGGGTTGAGAACCCACAAGCCCTCACATCTTGACATGTGGATGGTGAAGTGGCCAAGATAAGATGAGGTGTAAGTGAGGTGTCAAAAAGGTACATGAGGTGGAGGAAGGACAAGCACCTTAGGGAGTGAGAATATTTCCACAAAAAAGGATTTCTTGTCCCCAAGTGGGAGTGAAAGGGACATTTGAGGAATTTTGGAATTCCTCAAAAATCTACATGGGAAAAGGAAAGGTGGTTGAAAACATAAATGTGAATTAAAAATTCACATTCTTAGGAGAATCTAAAGGATAAAAGGTGGGCTCCAAAAAGGTGGGACTTGGTCACATGTGGAGATTGTGACAAGTCCAAGGTTCTAGAAGCCTTGGAAGGATAGAATGTGAATTAAAAATTCACATATAAAAGAGGGGAATCTAGGATAAATAAAAAGAATTAAAAATTTCTTGGTGGGGAAGAGTTGACCAAGGTACTAATTAGGTTTGACTAATCAGTAATTAGAGGATAATTAGGGGTTAATTAGGATTAAAGGCCAACTTGCAAAAGTTGGAGGATGTGACACATCATAATCAAGGATTAGGCATGTGCACATCCTTAATGAAGAGATTAGGAAATGGATTAGGATTAGATGAAAATGACATGTGAGGAATACAATAAATGTAATATTTATTTAATTTATTTGATGAAAAGAGGATTTAAGGAGGGTAAGGTATTTAATTATTAATTAAATACCTTAGGGATTTGGCAGAATTAAAGATATTAATTAAATAATAGTAATATTACTTAATTAACTCGGATAGGAGGATGTTTAGATGAAAAGTGATAAATTTGGATAAATTAAGTGTCCAAATTTGGATGTCTACAGATACCATTGTAGGAAAAAAAAAACCATTATGCATTTTTATCCATGCTTTCGGTTTATCATATGTTTCTTGATAGAGTTCATACACAAGTAAGAATTCTTAAGTGACCACATTCTCTCCATAGATGTGATGAATTAATATCCCATTAGTGGGCTTGTCATTGATTTAGCTGACTATGTAATGAGGACCATTAGGTGCATTTCTAATGATATCTTTAGATGAGAAAGAAATTTCAAGAGGCTTTTTTATTTCATCCCTTATGAGGTAGAATTTCAATCAATCCAACCATATCATCCACATGACTTTGTTTGAAAGTGTCCATAGGACCTTGTTCAATACTATCCATAGGATCCTATTCAATAGTATCCATGTTTTCATCATCTATGTCAACATTCATCATATCATTATTCTTAGTTTCACTAGCTTTTTGAACCAAAGATTTTTGTGGTTTAGGATGCTATGAGTCTCTTGCTCAATTAGGGTTTTTCACCTAAAGGAGAGAGATAGATCCTACACAAAATCTAGGTGGTTTAATCAAACTAATGCAATTACAATGAATTTATGTCTAAATGAAATGATCTAAGTGCAATGGACTAAATAAATAGACTAATTATTTATGCAAAACGTAAGAAAAATGAATTGTTTGAAAACATAGTGTGGTATGCAAAAATAAACTAGAAACATGCACAAATGAAACCAAAACTTAATGAAATTGAATGGAGTGCACCTGGAGGTAGAATGCTAATGTCAGAAGGTTCTGGAATGTTTCAAAAATCATTGTTAATGATCATTGGGACTCATTCGCCATAGATGTTGAATCAGTCTAGGTTCTGGTAAATTCTGCTGAAACAGATTTCAGGATGTCGGGAACTGAAATCTGTAGAAATCACTTTTTCCAGCCTTGAAGTGGGAGTCATTTACCATTGATGGGGAATCAGCCCACCTACAAAAATCTACAAATTTTGAAGTCAACTTTATGGGTCCAGATTTTCATTTGTATTCTTGTTGGGTTGATGAAATCAAATATGCAGAAAATGAGTTGAATGATGTCTCCAAGCCTAAATTAGGACTTATGTTGACTTGATTAGCTTTGATTACTTGTTGACCACTTTGCAACACCTATCTCTTTGAAAAATTAGCCTACAAGACCTACAAACACACATACAAAGAGGGGAAAAATGGTTAAGGGTTAGAGTATAGGGATTTTCCTTGGTCAAATCCCACTTTGGTAATCAAACCCTTGATAAAGAAATGAAATGAGAAAGGAATGATGGAAAAATAACATGCAAGTGTCATAAAATCACCAAACCCTTGTTGTTAAAGTCTGAATATATGTCAATGGTTGCTCCAAGATGCTTGATAATTGCTTGATTGAATGATTAAGGATGCTAGAATAATTGAATTCTATGATGGATTGAATGCATGAATGAATGGGGGTTGAAATGGATAGAAAAAAACTTATTTATACACTTAAGCCCTATTTTTTTGAAAATACATCGCAGGTCGAACTAAGGTCTTAGTGAATAAAAACCTAAAATAAATTTGAATTTATTTTGAATTTTTTGCAAAGATGGACTCATTCACCACCCATGGTGAATGGGTAACACTCAAGGCAAGCAAGTGGGTGTTAGGAATTAAGTTGTCTTTAATATTGTTTGTCAGGTTTATATTCAAAAACACATTTAATTAAGGCCTCTAAGTCCATAAAGGGGCCAAATAAAGCATAATCAAGGTGTAATTAGTGATGAAAAGCCTAGAAAAGCATGAAAGTTTGTTACAAGACTTTACAACACTTCAAAATAAGACTTGGTAAGGGATTAAAAAGGAATATTTAGATGAATTATAAGAAGAGTCTAGAAAAGTGTAGAAATGTGTTACAACACTTCACAACACCTTCACAAGACATCATAAAGTCTTAATAATTTGAATATTCAATCTAACCTAATGTGGATATATAAGTCACATTACAACATTAAATCTAAGTAGAATAAGCCAAGAATCATGGGAAAAAGACTTAAATAACCATGAAAATGTCCAAAGATCCATTTTTCTATGGTACACTTTAAAAAATGGAATATTATGATTTGGCTTAAGGTTGGTAAAAATTTGAAATTTTTGGTTAGGAGGGGCAATGAACTTATTTCCTTGATCATTAACACCTCCAATTTAAAGTCAATTAGAATCAATGAGGTGTTGCACAAGATGGTTAAGACATTTACAATGTTTTGTGTCGTGTCTATTTTGTCAATGATAATGACAATAAGAATTTGATCTAAATTTTAGAGGTAAAGGATTATTAGGATCATGAGTTATAACAAGAGGTATGTAAATCATTTTCTATTCTAGAAGTTGTAACATTATGTTATGGAGGTATCAGGTAAGGGAGTAAATTGTCTAACTAGATCCCCAAATGTAAAGGGATTTTTCTTCTTTATAGAAGCCAATTGGGTATCAAAATTTTGAGTTCATTAAGGGGGATTAATTTGAAGGAAGCCTTTATTTTGTTTCCTAAAAGGCTGATAATTTTTTTGGTTTTGGATTCAGACTTTTTAGGATGGCTAGATGTGGGTTTTGTTTCACAACTATTAAACAAGTTTTGATAATCATGAAGGGAAATACACAAGCATATGAAGGAAGGTAATTTCATCATGCCAAGCTTATCTTGTATCTTAGTTTGCAATTTTTCAATGAAAATTCATTGAAGGTGAGGATCAATAATCTTTACATTGATTTGGAAATAAAGCGATTGGTAGCATGAAATGAAATCAATAAATTTTTCATCTTCATTTTGCTTACATCTCATCAAATTAACTAATGCCATCATATGAGTCATGTGCACTTGGAAATGGTTAATAAATTCCTCAACAAGTTCATTGAATGAATGAATTGAGTTGTTTGATAATAAGGAAAACCATTCTAAGGCAGTATCTTTCAAGGATCTAGGGAAAAGCTTAGCCAAGAGCTTATCCTCAAGGAAAAAATCATTGCATAAGACAGTATAAGTGGAAACATGGTTAGAAAAATCTCCTTTCCCTCCATATTTCTCAAACCTAGGAATCTCTATACCTTGTGGTATTAGTGTTCTCAATATCTCCAAGGACAGGGGATTTCTTTTGACATAGTATACATAGGTTGGCCATTTTGATTTTGGTTTATGGTGGAAATTTGATTTTAAAGGGATGAATCATTTTACAAAAGCTGGTTAAGGATGGCTTCATTGGTTGTGTTTTGAGATGGAGGTGAATATGGTGGAGTTGTATATGTGTTCGAGGGGGAAGTGAATGGAATTCTTATGGGAGGTAAAGTGGTAGGAGATATGACATAAGATGCCACAAAGCTACTAGGATTGCTAGTGAAAATACCTAAGGTAGGAAAGACAAATTACTAGAAGGTTGCATCATTATTGTAACTTGAGGGTTAGTATAGGTAGGAATATGGGGAATGGTTGTAGGAGGAGGAATTTGAGTTCCTCATTGACTTTGGATATTGTTAGAAGGTTGGGCACAACTAGTCATTGAGGTAAGCTATTTTCCAAAAAATTGAGTTAGGTTATGCACAAGTTCTACTCTTTCACATTCAATCATGTGATGTATGTTATCTATGGTAGGAATAGAAGTGTTGGAAATGTTTTTAGTACTCACTTGACATTGTAGGTTTTCTAACTCTTCATGGATTTGGATTATTTTTCCTTGAGGAACACTAGCGGCCATTATTTCAACACTTGTCATACTACTCGAAGGCAAAGACTTATTAAGGGTATGGTCCATATAGGTAGTGAACTAGTGTCAACACTATGAGTGAAAGAGCTTGACAACTCAAGATCCATGATGAGTGTGCTATCATGGGATGACATGTGCCTTGAGCTATGTCTCACTATAGTATTAGCAATAGGACATCAAGTTGTAAAGCTCATGCAAAGGACAATAAATGAATGCAAGATATATGCAATGAACACAAGATAAATGATATGATTTAAGTCTAATTCTTATGTTTAAAAATTCACTTGAAATGAAATGAAATGAAGCTAGATCTAATGAAATGAATGCAATAGAAACTTAATAAATGGAAGCAAATATCTAACAACAGGAAATAGAAGCATAGAAACAAGGTTTTTAATGTCATAAAATGTAGTTTCAAGTCAGATACGAGAATAAATCACTTGGAGGGGCATATGATTCCCAATTAGGGTTTTTGAAGGGTTAAAATGCTAAAAAATAGTCAACACAAAATTCTCAAAAATTAGGTTAAACAACCTATATCCAAACTAAATCACCTAGAGGAGCATATGAGTCCTAGATTAGGGTTTTTACACTAAATTCAACAAATTTTAAGTGAATGTTAAGGTATTTGGTTTTTATGTTGTCTTTACTATGCAAAATTATAGATTTCAAATGAAATTAAATGATGCAAGATGCAAAAATGCAAAATATATAAACTTTAACTAACACAATGTTTAGAAGCCCTAAATGCAAATTAAATATTGCAAGATCTAATGTAAAGCTAATGCAAGCTATACCTAAGACTAAAATGCATTCCAAATTAGAAATAAGGTGTCCAAAGGCTAGGTTCACCAAAATGAAATAAAGAAATATGGCATGTGCTCCACATTTTAGGAGATGGAACACACAAGGCATATAGGACCTATTTCCTATAGTTCATTAAAGGAAACTAAGATCTCTCAACCAATTGAATTGATTGAGGAATGAGCTAGGGTTAGGATGGTTTCCTTGGATGTGATTAAACCAAAAGGGCGGTTCAACACTATAGTGTAGAATGTAGAAGTTGAAAAACCAACTTCACAGTCCCCAAGAATCACCCACAAGCAATCGCCTATCACATGCAATAGATATTCAAAACATAAATGAAGAGATGTTCTGTAAACTCTCAAAGCCAATATGTGCAAGAAAAAACCAAATAATGATTATTGAAAGTAATTTTTTTACAAATAATACAAAATCCTTCAAAAAGGAAATCATGTACAACCCTAATCTTATCTTGAGCAAAAAGATAGCTCAGCTAGATAAGGATAAGAATTGACCTAGGAAATAAAATATTCCTAAGTAAACTTATGCTAAAGTGTAATTAAATAATTAATTACACCAATAGCCCCCTATAAGTGCAACTTAGGGAGAAGCAAATTATTATGCAAGAGATGAGTCATGACAACAAGGCCTGATCAGGTACCCATTTACAAATTCAATGCAAACTAAATCAAATGAGGTAAAGGAGAAAACCACATGGGAACAAAAATCCTCCCCAAAATAGAATGCAATAAACTAAGTGATGAAAGATGGAGGACTCCATAAGACCCCCCAAGGACACCATCCATCACAAAGATACATGAGAGAACCCCCCATAAGAGAGGAAGAAAAAGGCCACAAAGCCCCCCAGAATGAAGTATCTCTAATAAGACTAAAGAAACTGCATCTACTGAAAGAAGTGACAGGGAAGAGGCCGAAGGAATGCAATCTTTGAAGGTGAAGTAGGTGCAGCCCAAGATGTCTCCACAAAAGTAGGTTTGACCTCAACAAATGAAGAAGTCAAAGTAGGTGAAGATTGAATAGAACCCTCCAGAGATGGATGATCAACAAGATCCTACTGCACTGAAACAGAAGAAGCCACATCGGTAGCCACAAAAATAGCGTTAGGAGGGGGGAGATGGAATGGAAGGCTCAAGAGCATGATCTAAAGTGAGAACACCAATGTTCAAGAAGCCAAATCTCTCCTCTAAAAGATGATGCACACTAGAAGTGTGAGGAATAGCTATAGGAATAGAAGCAGCATCAGTAGAAAAATTGGTAAAGGAATACAACTAAGATGAGTGATCCACTATCCTAGTAGCAATAATTGCTCTACGAGCTCTAATTCTCTAATGATAACTGAATCAGGTGTGAACTCCACATATCTCCCAGTGCCTCCATGTGTGATCTGATAAATGGAAAGAAGGTTGTTTGTCAAATGAGGGACACATAAGACATCCTAAATGGAGTGGTCCCCAAAAATAATAGACCCATTCCCTGTAACACTCATGTAAGTGTTGTTTCCCATCAAAATGGGAGACATAGTGCAAGGCTCAAAGGAAGTGAACATAGACTGTGAAGATGCCATATGATGAGATGCTCCTAAATCTAGAAGCCATCTCCCTAATCCAATACCTGAAGAAGCCCAAAGGGCATGTCCCTTCATATCTGATGAAGTATGTAAACCAGTTGTGCCCCTATCATGCTACTCTGAAGAAGAAGAATGAGGAGAAGAAGATGATGCAGACATCTTAGAAGGAAAATCAATCCAATGTTTCTAAAGATGTTTCATCTCATCAATGTCCTTCTTGTAACAATTATGTTCTACATGTCCTTCCCTCTTGCAATATGCACATGTAGTCTTCTCCTTCCTAGATGATTTCCCCTTAGAAGAGGAGGATGAATCTGAGGACTCCTTTTGATGCTCATGATATTTTGAGTCCTTTTTTTTTGTTTCTTTCTTTTTCCTATAGAATCCTTTTGATCTTTGGGATCCTGTGATGCAATAAGTGCCTGTGATGAGGGAGAAGGTTTCACCATGCCCATGCTAGCTAACTTATCTGGCTCTCGAGTGAGAGATGAAGAAAATTCATCAAGAGATGGCATAGTGAATCTCGTACCAAGTGCATCCCTAGTGGCATAAAAGGTAGATACAAAAAATGAATAATTTGGTCCAAGCTTAGAAAGAATGGACAATATCAACTGAAAGTCTTCTTTATGAACACCACACTGTGACAACTATAATCTAAGATACTTGAGTTTGGTGAAAAAATCCTGGATGCTATCAAAATCCCTAGGATTTGAGCCAATAAGATCATACTCCAATAGAAACCCTCTCATAGTATCTTACTTCCCAAACAAAGACTCCAAAGTAGTCCATATCTCATTCGGTGTAGTGAAAGACTCAATATGAAAAGGAAGGTCAGATGAAAGAGACAAAAATAATGTAATATAAGCTTCATCACACCTATTAAACCATTTTATCTTTTCAATAGCACCTGTAGGTTCAATTTTTGTACCCATGGTTATCATGTACAACCCTTTGTGTTTCAAGTGAATCTCCATTTGTTTTTTCCAACCAAAATAGTTGAATGGAGTAAGGGGTGCAATATTATGTAAATCCATGACAAAACAAAAGTATATACTCTCAAATAAAAAAACAATGCTTGCTGATCTCAAAAAAATAGCCTAATTGCACGCTTCCCAAGAAAATGACTAAAAAGGTAGAGGCTGAGATAAAACAAGAATATCAGATACCTGGTAAAAAAAATGAAAAAAACAAGTTTGAGATCTGTGTAGAGCACTGAACCATCTTTCCAATGCCTATTTGTTTTCGTAAAACAGAGCTAGGATGCAAAAGTTACTCCTCCCAGAGTGAAAACAACTTTTGGATTTAACAGGCGAAAAAGACATCAAAATGGAAAAATCAGGAAAAAAAGAGCTACACCACTAGATCCAACGTCAAATAAGCTTTCTGGCGATATCTCATTTTTAAAAAAAGGCCTCTGTTTTCCCAAGTTATGAGAAAATGAAAAAAGCCCTGTAAAATGTCCTTTGCAGCACTAACTAGGGGCAAAAATCAAGCACCTTCCTCTTTCGGCCCACGATCGTCCATATGACCAGGCGTTGTAGGGGTTTTTAAAAAAATCCACTGGTTGGGGTTAAGTGCCGCTCTCGATCCTTAATAGGACCACCGCAGGGGCTGAACGAGTGGTGGGGGCTGGGGAATGGCTCCTGGTTCCCAAAAGACTGTCGACTGGAAATAAAGCATGCAGTGGTTGAACCTATCAAGCGGTGTTGCGAAGCAGCGGTGGTGGGTGGTGGCAGCATGGTGGTGTAGTGGTGGCCGCTGGGCAGCAATTAGGTGGTGGGGTTGTTTTATACGGGTGACACCCAAAATCAAAACTTTTTAAGATTTTTTAAATTTTTTTTCGCAATTTTGACCTCGATCTGCATGCCTTGGGGCTGTACGGCCTTCGGGCTAATTTTTTTTTCCTTTTTTTCAACTTTCACCGAAATCAATGAAACAAAAGGAATTTATGGGGTTTTTGGATGCTCTAATCACGATGGTGATGTCCGTTTGCCCCAAAAAAGTACAAAAAATTAGGCTAGACCCACGGATCTAAAAAAAATCAACCTGGCTTGAAACCCTTACATAGAAAAAGACGCTATGAGAGAATATCTTCAAATCATGAACATGCAGCAACAGGTCTAGAGCTCTGATACCATGTAGAAGTTGAAAAACCAACTTCACAGTCCCCAAGAATCACCTGCAAGCAATGACCTATCACATGCAATAGATATTCATAACATAAATGAAGAGATGTTCTAAAAACTCTCAGAGCCAATATGTACAAGAAAAAATCAAAATAATGATTATTGAAAGTAATTGTTTTACAAATAATACAAAATCCTTCAAAAAAGCAATCATGCACAACCCTAATCTTATCTTGAGCAAAAAAACAACTCAACTAGATAAGGATAAGAATTAACCTAGGAAATAAAATATGCCTAAGTAAACTTATGCTAAAGTGTAATTAAATAATTAATTACACCAACATAGAAAAATGTCGTCGGTTACATTTTCACACTTAACTTGGGAATGATTAACCTTGGAATGGGCCTAATGACACCTTGATCTAGTGTTGTAATTTTTTTTCCACATTCACATTGGATTTAAGGACCTATTAAGCTAAATAAATCTAATTGTGGCCTTAATTTAATGTTGTGAAGTATATTTATTTACACTTTCACATTGAATTTTGTTCCCCTTGCATTTATGACCTTTACATCATCATTAATAGGCCCCTAAGACCCCATATTATGCATCCTGATTTACCAAAATCCTAACATAAACCTTAAATAAACTTAATTTCTTCACTCCTTAACATTTTATCTCTCTAGAAAGGCCCTGTGGGACCCATATGCCACCTTGGGTGTATGAGTTCGACCAGGTGGGACCCATACACCATAGATGGTGTGTGAGTCACATTTGGCTAATTTTTTGAGTTTTGAGTGGGAAATTTGAGTTTTCAGTTCAAATTTCTTGAATGGCAGCCTATGGGATCAAATTAACAGGATATTAGATGGATTGCCTATATAAATGAGAAATAAAATCATTATTTTACCTAAGCAAGAATAATTCTTCATGATATCAAATCAAGAACTCAATATTTAAGCATTCCAAAACTTCACAAGATCATCAACAAAGCATTCAAGACCATTTTCTAAGGCATTCAAAGGAAGATTCTCCATCATTTATTGCAACAATTAAAGATCCATCATCATGTCAAGGATATCAAGCATCAAGCATGTTATTGAGCTAGTGTTGTGATGTTGCATTCAAGATCCAAGGTCAAGTATTATTCTACACTTATCTCAAGATCTAGATTTACATCCTTCATGGCCATTTCATATTAGATTGCAGATTTATAAGGAATTATTCAAGCTATCATTGTTCATGTTTCATGTTTTATCTCCTTATTCCATTATCTCATCATTTGGTTTAATTACCTAAAAGGGTTTTGACCAAGGAAAACCCCCATTTACTAACAAATCAACAAGTTTTTCTCTCTCTACATGTTTTACTATAGATCTAGGTGTCTTGGAGCTTGAAGATCCCTTGAAGATTAGGTTACAAGCTTGGATAACGTTGTTGGAGTTGTCCCCTCATTTGTAAGGTTTCTATCTTCACAAAAGTCATCTACAGGTTCAAAATCAAGGTTTTAGGTTCAGAAACAAGGTGTGGCAGAGAAAGAAAAGATTGGAGAGTAGAATCAGACCTCAACCTTTAGAAAAAGTACGCTGGGATTTATACGCCACCTTGGGCGTATGAGTCCTAGTACAAACAATTTTCAAGGTTTCTGGAGATTCAGGATAAGCATTGTCAGATTCTAGTTTTGGCACAAAAAACCCAGTCTAGGACTAAATCACCTAGATTGGTGTGTGAGTCCCACTCAACATTAAATTTAGTGTTTCTAGCATTTCAGGACTTCATTCAAGCCTCTTCAAGTTTCTAGGTGCATGCCTCTGATTTTACAACTTTCTGTTATGATTTATATGCATTTCTTTGGCATTTATTCAAGTTTAATGCATCACTAGGTTTGAACATTAGATCTTACATTTCATTAGTCTTTCCAAGCCCTGGCTTGGTGGTGAACCCCTCATTAGCCTCTATTCTGACCCTAGGATACCTTATTGCAAGATCTCTTTTTCCCTCTCTACATTCAAATTGAGACCTCTAAGGTGTCCTTGACTATAGCAAGTGTGGAATAGGAACCCTACCCTTGTGCTATATTCCTCAAAGGTAAGGTGTACTATTCCCATTTCCATAACCACTAAGAAAAGGCTTAGAAAGAAGGAAATGTAAATGATATGCAAATCTAGCTATGTAACCTAGGAAATGAAACTCAAAATTAGAATAATGAACTAGAGATAAATATAGGTGTACCTTGAAAATTGAAGATGCTTGAAACAAGGTCTACAATCCCAAAATTATGAATTTTCATGCACATTGGGACTCATACGGAAAGTTGGAAAATTTATTCCCACTTTAGGGTTTCAAGGTGAATCCAGAATCTACAATTGCTAAACCAGGATCCACAATTTTTTTTTGAAAAGTGGTATACTGGGAATGATATGCACAAGGTGGTGATTTAGTCCTCGTATCAGGGTTTGGCTGAAACTCTAATATCCTCTAGTGATCTTTTTTAGCTTCTCTCCTCTCCAATCTCCAAATCTGAAACACTGAATTCCAACCTGTAGGTGACTTTTTAGAAAATGACAACCTCTTGACAACTTTGACGACTTTATTTAATCTTGCAACTTCATCTTCAAAGGATCTTCAAACCTCAAAACACCTAGATCTGCAATCACACATGTAAAGGAGAGATTTATTTTTATTTTTTAGTGGATAGGGGTTTTCCTTGGTCAAACCCCATGTTGGTAATCAGACCTTGAAATGAAATCAAATAGAATGAAGTAATGATGAATGAACAAATAAGCTATGTTACAACTCACTAAACCCTTGTAACAAAGGAAACAAACTTATGTGAAATGGCTACCATGAATATAGATCTTGACTCCTGATTATATGTCATGAATCTTGACTTGAATGCTTACTTGAATCATGAAAACCTATATCACAAATGTTAGCTAAAAAAAGAACTTGATGCATGACGACTTTGACTTGATGCTTAAATCTTTAATATAGCTCCAAAATGCTTGATAATCAACTCTTGAATGCTCTTGAATGCTCTTGATCTCATAAACTTTCTATAAGAATGTTTTCATCAACTTGCTAGAGTATTGGATTACTTATTAGGAGAAAATATTTGAATCATCCTTCTATTTATACTTGTTTATGTTGAAATTCTTGAAATTACAACACTGCAAGCTGACATCATATCTAGGAAAATAAAATCCCCCCAAGAATTGAATTCAAAATAGGTCCAAGCTAAAACGTGACTCATACACCAGTTGGGGCATACACATTATAGTAGCCTAGGCTTGGGACACACATTTCAAGAAATGTTATGTTCTATGCCAAATTCAAGTTCAAGCCGGAAAACAAAGCCCAATTTTAGCAGGGAGGGCCCAAAAAAGTGAGAAAATTTAAAGGGATACATTTTTCTAAACTACATCTATCTAAGAAAGGAGATTATTGTTGTATTTTTGAATTATATTTTTTATAATTCTAATTCATTATTTTAAAAAAGTCAAGGAATGTATGCATGGTACTTTCACCAAC
>VDFB02345915.1:0-64079 GCA_007258455.2 Sequoia sempervirens | reverse complement strand
TTTTCCTTTTAAATTTTTCTCATGTTTTTTCTAGATTGATTAAGGGGTGTGTCACCATGCTTTTGTTCATTAATTTAGTGGACTTGAGAGTTGGGAAGGATTATCTAGTAGATAAATATATAATATTGATATTTTAAGGACCAAAATCCCCCTAATTATGGAGGTGTGATCCAAAAATAGATCCATTTTATTCATCTTATAACACTATTTTATATAGTGGCTAACTTCTTAAATGTAGTTCTATTGTGGGGGAAAGAATAGTCCTCATATGGAGTAAAGAATTTGAATGTTTTTGTGTATTTAGATTCTTCTTAAAAATTTGTGCAATTCAAAAATGATACCTTTTGTTGAGTCCATATGTAAACATTATGGCTGTGTGAAATTTTTTGAATTGCCACAATTGCTAGCAAACTACATATGACGTGTTTTAATCTAAAAAAATAATGAGTGGGTTATTTTGATAGATTACAAATTCATTATATGAGGAAAAAATATTTCATGCATGCATCTTCAAAACATAACAAATTTGCATGAATGACCAAAATACATTTTTTCATTATAAATTCCCAAAAAACATCTTTTCATGTTCTAAATTATGTGATGCTTTTGTTTCTCTTCAATTTTGATATTTGATCTTGTCTTCTAATATTTGAGAAGATGAGGGGAGGTCAAGTAGTTATCTTCTCTATATTTGGAAGAGGTTAGAATCTTTGGTAGATGATATTAAAACAATTATGGTAAGACATATCATACCTATATAAATATAATATATTAGGGCATGATTTTTGAGGTGTTTGTGAGCTCTATAAGGTATTTCTAGAGCTTCTTGAGATTAGGGTGATCATTATAAAATATATACTTCTTAGATTCTTAGTGGAATAAAGAGTTTTTAGTGAATTCTAAATGGTATTAAAGCTTTATATTTCTAAGCCCCTTCTCTTGTTTGTGATATTTTTTCAAGAATTTAATATAGTGTATCTGGGAGAAAAATAGACCTTACCATTGAATCCAAAAGGCCCAAACCTTTATGGTTTGACATTACAAGTGATAGGATTTGGTTGTAGTCACTAGCAAAGGTTTTTCTATGGGCGTCTCTATTTTCTTTTGTACATATTACATTCTATACAATCATATAGTTCATATAGGCACATACTACTTATGTAATTACTGTTAATTATCTATAAATTAATACTTGGCATCATATATATGCTAGTAATACATCATAAGGTATATATTTGATTAAAAATAATAATTCAACATCACTAGGGGTCTATATGATATAGTGTATGTACAATTCAAAAAAAATACTAAATATTTTGCATAGTTTCACTAGCTACTACAGACATCATAGTATATTGTTTATCCCACAAATATCACCACTAATATGAAGGGTAGATAAGCTGCAAGCTCTATTCTTATTAGAAACTAGCAGCAAGGGTTAACTACTAAACTTCAACTCCTAGTCATGCATGGGCTATATCCCACAATTCCACTCAATCCATAATATCAGGCATATATAGAGAGGATAATGTTTATGAACCTAATAATACAATTATGCTCAATATATGAGTAAAATATAAAATTAATGACTTGATGGAGTGAAAGGTGGAGGACACAAATATCCAAAGTTTATTTATGATTCAAACATGTTGTACATATCGTGGAAACTATTAGGTATGAATAAGATAAAGGGATATCCAAAGTCTTTTTCCATGTTTCTTGAATGAATGAGAGAAGAAAAATAAAAAGATAGAGAAAAATATTTTGGGTCAACATGATTAATATTTTCATGGTTTTTGATACTTTGCATTATCCCCAAACTATTTTGATTATATGAAAAGATAATGGAAAATATAAGGATAAGATGGAAAATACATATGTACAAGAGAGAAGGAAATATCACAACAAACATTAAATGCTAACTCTAATTGGTCCATTGAAACAAAGAAGAGCTAGTAACATATAAAAGAAAAAGGAAATGAGTTTATTTACTAGCATATATATATATTAAATACATATATCTAAAATACCTTAAGAGAGATCAATCTTGAGGTGTTTATGCTTTATATCTTGGTATATTTTTTGAGTGAGATACATTATTAAAGTATTTTTCTTTACATGGATATTATTTATTAATATCTATATAAACTACTACATACACACAAAACAATATATATATATATATATATAATATTAATTAATTTTAAATTTTATTTTCAATAATAATACAATAAATCATAAAATTATGTTCATGTTTAGAAATATATTAAAAAAGTTACTTTTTACTTTAAGAGTTATTTTATTTTCTACATTCAAACCATTCTTTGTGAATTGGATTTGTTTTTTCTTGGATATTTCTTGGAGTTGATTAAATTGCCTATGAAGATTAAAGGGTTCATTTTAGAATTGTTCATGGATCGAGGGTAAGTGCAAGGAAATGAGAGACAAAAAAGGGGTTGAAAGTGACCATTTTCTCTAAAATTTATAGGAAATGCATGTACTCAAAACTTGAAGATACAAGAAGAGGAAGAATTGTAGTACTTTGAATATAATTTCTAAACAACTAAATGTTTTAAAACAATGTTAAGATTAAGAGGGTCAAATGTTGTGTGCACATAAAATTATCCATATTTTTCTTAGTAAAACATAACACAGTGTTCGATGTGTGCCCCCTATTGTTTTGTTACATTTAGTATGTTTAGAAGCCACATGGTAGAAATATAGTTAAGATTAAGTACTAGAAGACTTTGTGTATTTTTTATTGAATATTTTTTGTGATTTTTAAAATGGATGCATTTTGAAAATCATACTGTTGAGTGTGCACATCACATAACTAGCACAAAAATAATAAAAAATATAATTTTTATTTAATGTACGAAGAATGAAGGATAAAGCAATACTATTTTTTAAATTATTGATAAATAGGTCAAAGGATTGTCTTTCCACATTATGTAATGAGCATTAACATAGTATATGCACATGATTATATTTACGCATATATGTATATATGGAATATGTTGAAACTTCTGTAAGTCGTATAATTATCAATGCCTTAAGAACTTTCAATAGAAGCTAGTCTATTTTTTAATGTTTAATAGGGAGATAATGAAATAAGACTGTAATCAAAATGAACACATTATATGTACAAAACAACTTCATTTATGTGTATGTGTTTGTGTGTGAAATTTTATAGTTTGTATCTAATTATTTCATGTTTTCTTCAAGTAATAACAATGTAATTTTTTTGTTATATAGAATTTTCTTACATTTTGAATAATATAAAATAATACTTTCATTGATAAACAAGCATAATCTAGACTACGAAACAAGTTTTAAAATCTTGTTGAAAACCATATTTAAAATTTATAAACTTTTTTAAAATACAAATAAAATTGCAAATAATAGAATTATGAATTTTAAAAAAATCAAATTGCTCGCATGGGTAGCAGAGTTGGTTTGAGTCTTGGGTTTGCTCCTCAAGGTCTTGGGTTCAACTCTGAGGCCCAGTCTTACCAGATGTATATGGCTAGTGAGCAGTTGTGTGCATCCCAAAGAATTAGTCTCACCTCAGCAAAGTAAGACCAAGATAAGACTGATTGAACGTTGGGCTAGATCGCAAGGATACCTCTAACACAACAAAGAAAAAATCAAATTAAATTAAAAAAGAAATCAAAAAGATTTGTTACAATGGATATTCATGATAGCCACCCACTCACAACAACCCTTGACTTTGTTTTCTTATAACTCAAGAGGACCTAATTCCAAACATCAATGTAAGTATTTATTGCCCAAATAGTGGGCAAATCAAATTATTGGCTTGGTAGGGAATTCTATACATCCATAGCTTTTGAACTTCTTTGACTACACAAAGTTGAAGTAACTATTAATTAGTGTTAAAAACTCCTTCAAAAGACAATGCTAACATGCCATTGATAAAATAACACTCTTAAAGATGAGGGAACAATATGTATAGAAGATGAGCAACAAAGTGAAACTATGAATTTAAAACATGTAAAAAAAAACTCTATAGAGTCAAAACAAATATAAAGCTCCTTCACAAATAAAAAATAGGTCATACTCCTAATAAGTCATAATTAACACTATCTACGAATACGTTAACCTTGACTGGACTTGCTTGCTATGCAACGTGTTTCTAAACAGAGTTCATTGCGCTGATTTCGGTGACTGCATAATGCACATTTGACTGTATTTATTAATTAATTGAAAATTCAAAATACGTTATTTTTTATTTTAATTAATTAATAAATACAATCAAACGTTCTTTCTATGGCTGGCTGCATAGACAGTACGGCTGATTTCATTTTGCAGAACCCTCAATTTTTTATGGTTTTATGGCGGTTATCCTGAAAAAAATTGAGGACCACCCTATCTGTCACCCTTCACAGTCTTCCATAATATTTATGCTAAAAAGCTTGAAAACACTTCTCTTTCGGGGGACTTCCTGTTCTTAAGAGCAGAAGGAGGTTCGTTCAATCGCTAACAATTTGGCGATGGACGAACAGAGGCCAAAATCCTGCTTTAGCATGATTTTTGCAGTTACAGTGTTTATTCAACTGAAGAGTTATGGTGCTGCAGTCGAGGGTGGAGATACTCTTTCCTTGGGCGCCTCGCTTGCTGGAAATCAGACATTAATTTCAAAGAATGGTACATTTGAATTGGGATTCTTCAGCCCAAATGGGGGATATAACTGGTATATTGGCATCTGGTTTGCTACTGTACCAGAGAAGACGATCGTTTGGGTGGCTAACAGGGAGACTCCCGCGAGAAACAGGTCTGGCGTTTTGAAGCTGTCAAGAGAAGGTAAACTAGGACTGTTTGATGCAGAAGGCACGTCTATTTGGTCGGTCAACATTTCGAACAAGGCCTCCCGGGCTGTGATATTCGATTCTGGTAATTTCTTGATGCTGAGCGATGACAATAAATCCGAAACTGTTTGGCAGAGTTTCGACAATCCTGCAGATACCTTGTTGCCTGGGATGAGATTCGGTGGACGGAAGAAGCTAGTCTCTTGGAAAAGCTCATTTGATCCCGCTCCTGGGCTTTTCTCCTACCAGACGGATCCAACTGGGGCCAAATAATTCGTCCTAAAATGGAACAATTCTGTACAGTATTGGGAGAGCGGGACTTGGGATGGCAAAATTTTCAGTAATTTTCCACAAATTGCAGTGAAAGACTTCTACAATATGAGTGTTGAAATTACCAGCTCTGGTTTGTATGTCACTTATGAATGGATGCGTAACATCAATGCGCTCTCCCGTGTCGTCGTAACGAATTACGGATATATTGGGCAGGCTTTGTTTGATGGCAGTAAATGGAACATGTTCTGGTCTATGCCCAGAGATGAATGCGCCGTATATGGTCTCTGCGGCGCTTATGGAACCTGCAACTCCAACAATCTTCAGTTCTGTGGCTGCCTGGAAGGCTTTACCCCAACAGACAACCGCGCCTGGGATTCACAAGAGTGGTGGTCGAGTGGCTGTGTTCGGCAGAGCCCATTAAACTGCGATGCCGTAAATGGCAGCACCGATGGATTCATCGACTCCAAGTCAATATTGCCTAATGGTTATGTTTCTTCCTCCCCTGCACCCACAAAGAAAGATTGCGAGAAAGCCTGCCTCTACAACTGTTCCTGCACTACTTATACTTTCAATCCCCCTTCAGGACTCTGCCAAATCTGGTCCGGGTATTTGCTAAACTTGCGCAGCTCTCCATCAGAAAGTAATTCAAATGTCTTCATTCGAGTAGCTGCCTCTGCGCTTCCAAAGATTGATCATCCATCCTCTTCCAAACTCAAAATCACAGGTACTGTGAGCATAGTGCTTGGTAGTATTATTGCTCTCGCCATTGTTTTGGGTATCTTTGCATTTTTAAAATGGAGGAATTATCGGGTACAATCGATGGAGAGTTGTGGGGATTCCTCGAACTCTTTTCTCAGAATGTTCAGTTACAAGGAACTGAAGATTGCAACAAGAAATTTCAGTTCTAAGTTGGGGAGTGGAGGATTCGGGTCAGTGTACAAAGGATCTCTAACAGACGGCACGCTTGTGGCCGTTAAGAGATTGGAGGGTTCAAGACTATATGACAAGCAATTCCAAGCGGAAATCAGTTCTCTTGGAAATGTACAACATGGGAATTTGGTCAGGCTTCGAGGGTTTTGTGTAGACGGATCTAGACGGTTACTGGTTTATGATTACATGCCCAACGGCTCTCTGAATTCCTTACTGTTCACCAGTGATTCCAAAACTAAACGGAAAGTACTCGACTGGAAGACCCGATACGAGATCGCTTTGGGAACAGCACGAGGTTTATTTTATCTCCACGAGGAATGCAGAGATCGAATCATCCATGCCGATATGAAGCCCGGGAACATTCTGCTGGACGGTAATTTTTCACCGAAGTTGGCCGATTTTGGGTTGGCAAAGGTTGTGGGTAGAGATTTGAGCCGTGTATTGACCACAACAAGAGGAACCAGAGGATATTTGGCTCCAGAGTGGATCTCCGGTCTTCCCATCACTCCCAAGGTTGATGTTTACAGTTTTGGTGTGATGCTCTTCGAGATTATTTCCGGGCGAAGAAGTCTGGATGGCGTGCAAGATTCCTTTCCCATGTGGGCTGCAACTCAAATTTACGAGGGCAACATGATTAATATTGTGGAGGAGGGTGTTGCAGAGGAGAAAGATATTGAAGAGGTGAGAAGAGCAATTGTGGTAGCGGTGTTATGCAGTGAAAAAGATGAGGAGGTGAGGCCAAGCATGAGGGAAGTGGTGTTAATGTTGGAAGGGAAGATGGAGCCTCAATCTCGGCGGATTCTAGGCTCTGCGCTCATGGACAACCCAGCAAACGCAAGTGACGCTGAGCTATAGCAATGGCGGCATCGTTAGCTAATATGCACATTTAAATGTTAAAAAAAAATATTTATTTCAAGTTAGCACATTGACGGCCATCACTTGATCCAGGTTCTCCAGCGTCCTGTCCACCAGGGAACGTCCGCATTGCTGAACATTATGTCCAGTCGCCCGTACTTCTCCACGGCGTAGCCCACCACGGATGAAACGTCCGGCTCTTTGGACACGTCGCAGTAGAGGAAGGCGACATTTGGTGCTAGCAAAGCCGCCAGCTGTGCGCCTGCGGCATCTTGCACATCAGCTATTATCATGTTGCATGTTTGAATGGGAGTGTAATTAGGTCAATCTTGTGAACATTCTTTAGATGTAATGAGTGTTAAGTAAATCATCCATTTTCATGAGATGGGTATGTGCCAACTATTGCTCATGATATAAGAAACAATGAATTTGACACAAAAGGCTATGCAAGATTTTCTTGATAATTGTATCATATGTTCATAGATTTGCTTGACATTTTTTTAGAAATAGCAATATATGTTTTTGCATTCAAATTTTATATCATATTGGATGATTTATTAGTAAGATAAAAAAGAATGGTCAAAGAACATTTTGAATCATCTATTATGAAAATAATCAAGAATTAGTACATTGATTTTTTGTATAAGAATTTTAATTTCACATAAACACTCCAAAGAGCTTAAACAACCAAAATGTTATAGTCAACATTCTAACACTTATCTTGGAATGACCCCTCCCATAGAATATCAATGTAGTAATCACAATATACCAATCAATCATAATATAACAACTACTAATGATAAGCATAAATAATTAGTACATTAATTACAATACACAAACTGTTTTAAGAAAAGTAGTTGTTTAGTGCAATAGATCGGAAACAATATCATTGATGCAAAAACATTATACAGAATATCAAATTAGTAGGAGGTATATTCTACATAATGTCAAATTATGATATTTATTTCAAGATTCAACTGCATAGTTATTTGAGTCAAATTCATTTATCTATATTTCATGAGTAGTTATGGCTTCTATTGAGCTACCACAATTGTTACCTAAACTATACAAGCCATCTTTTAACTTACAGAAATACTTACTAGATTACTTTGATAATTTATAAAGATGGTATAGTCAATTTATGTGGTAAAAAAAAATGCATACATGCAACCAAAACATAACAACTACTACATAAATGGAAAAAAATCCAAATTAAAATTAAAATTCTCAAAGTGTGTGCGTTTTGACATTCCAAAGTGTGATTCTTTGATTTGCCATCAATTTTGGTGTTTGATGTTCTATCTTTTGACCTTTTGGAAGTTGAGGGAAGGTCTTAGCTATCTTATCCATGTCTAGAATAGATTAAACATTTTGGGTAGATGGTGTAGAGCCATTGTGGTAAGACATAGCATGTGTATGCAAATTTGGCATAGCAAGGGATTGTGTGTTGGTATGTTTGTGAGATCTCTATAGGCCTTTGGAGCTTATTGAGACCATTATAATGGTCATTGTAAACTTTCATACTTCCTTATTTCTTGGAGGGATGAGGAGTTTTTATTCATATAAGATATTTTTATTCAAAAAGTATGCAAGGTAATATATCTTGTAGAACTAGATTTGTGCATGTTTATCATTGCTAATTTCCACACTAATAATTTCTCTTTGTTTAGGTGAATGACATACGTTGAATTATTATGAAACTTCCACATTGATAATTGTAGATACCCTAAATTGTCCTAACCTACAAGCACCACTTTTTCACTAATTCTCACTCCTTTCCCTAATGATTAAATAATACTTTATTATTTAATTATTACCAATTATCATATTCTACTATTAATTAAGTGATTTTACATTATTTAATTAATTCATTCTATTTCATCATTTCTGACTAATTAAATAAATCCTATTTATTTAATGTTGTCCTAATTAACATTATTCTTCTCGATTAATTAAGTAAACCTTACTTATTTAATTATGTCGCTAACTTCACTCATTCTTCTATTTTAATTAAATGGTTATTGTTAATTATTTAATTAACATCAAATACCTTTCTTAAATTAAATAATTGTTACTAATTATTTAATTAAACCACTTTCCCACTTCTAGATTAAATAATTTAGTTAAATATTTAATTCTCCAATTTTGACTCAACATGATCATAAATATGTATTTATTAATCAATCTTTACTTGTACATTCCCCCTATTGGTGTCAACCACTGAGCCTAGGATCACAACCTGCAAATAGATCTTCACAGGTGAGAGAAGCGACACAAGGCTATTTCACCAAGGAAAAAATATGAGATGAGATAAATTATGTAATGTACAACAATGGATTGTAAAGGCATGAAAATATGTGACAGGTGAGAAAACTACCCAATATAGGAAAAAACCACCCGGAGTAATTTACCTAAGATAAACTTAATACTACACTAACACCCCCCCTTAAGTACAAGCTTAGGGATAATTATTATGCAGAATGAAGATGCAATATGGTCCTGGCTACACAACCATGCTAGGTACCCATTTACAGTGCAAAAAAAATCTCACAACCAAAGAAAAGGAGAAAAACACTGTGGGAAAAAACCCCTCTCCAAACAAGAGAAAAGAAAAAACAAAAATGATGCATGGATGTAGGACTCAATCACACCCCCCAAGGACTACATACATCATGTATATACAATCAATGACCCCCCCATAAGAGGGAAGGAGAGAGACTATATAACCCCCCACAATGTGTAATCGCCTGCAAAATTGGTAAGTGCATGAAGACAAAACATAATCCAATGTCAACAAACAACTTGTCTCCCTTTTGGAAGAAACAAAACCAAGTACAAATACAGGAATGCTTCCCATTTTGGATAGGAATTAGCAAATGAAATCCAAATGTAGAATGAAAATGTCTCTGAAATCTGCTCATGTGTCACCAAAACCTTGGAAAATGATGCCACGAACCAATCAGAAACATGCCCAATCACAATAGAAGGTGAAAAATAAGGTATCACTGGAAACTAATTTTGAGCATTCTCTAAAGACTGAGATGGAGTGACAACAGTTGTACCACAACTATCATCAAATAAAGAAGTTAACCCCTCAAATGTGACTTCCAAAATTGAAATGTGAGATTCCACGAACAATGAACCAATGTCCAGCAAATACAAATCCCAATCAAGAAGACAATGATAATCTTGTTGCTCAAAAATGATGGAAGTACTTAATGAAGGTGAACTATCTCTAAACAAGAATCAAGAACCTCTGAAGCAAATGCAACCTCATTTAAAGTCTCAAAAACCTCCAAAGGATCACAGGCATGGTTTATCTTCTCTGAAGAACAAGAGACGCACTGGTATTGGAAGGAGGGTCATCAAGAGATGGAAGAGTATTAGTATCTCCATATAATTCTTGAATGTAAGTCCAAAGAGAATAAGGGCTCTCAAAATGAACAAGTGAATCCAAAAGGTCTTCATCATTTATGTGCTCAAAAATAACTCTAAAGACTCTAGCCCTATATCCTTTCCAAATAGTATACCCACTATGTGCGCCTGGAATAGGAACTTCATTATACAAATATGGCAATAGATTCTATCACTAAGATGAGTGAGAATAAAATAACCATTGCCTAAAGTTCCCTTTCTCCAAAGAAACCATTATAACTAAAGTCTTCAAAAAAATTCAAAGATAGTGCTTTCACAAGTATAAAAACTTCCAAAAAAGAATTAAACATGATTTGGTGCAAAAAATGGTGCAACCCATTTCTTGATCTCCATGCCAACTCCAAGAAACTCCTCTAAGCACACAAGCAAGATAGCCTCCTATGAGACTTACTCACAACAAAAATGAAGACATGGAACAATAAAACTTAGACTAATTTTCACCAATTTCTCACGAATGTGGGACAATGTTTCATAGCAAAGGTAAAAAAAAGTGAACATTTTCATGCCCAACAAAAGAAGGAAACCCTAAATAGAATCTTCACCCAATGAAAAATTACGAACCTAAAAAAAATACCACCATTAAGGCATTGTGTCACAAATTGCAACACCTTCAGAATCGTGACTGCAAAAATCAATGCCTTCCAAACTGACCTCCTACAGCAAATGAAATTCATGTAGTCACCAAGAAGAAATCACACCTCTTCAAATGAATCACTTTTGCAAAAAAAATGGGCCTCCAACAAAAAAATTCAATGTCACTTCAAATGAATTGCTTCTGTAGAGAAAAAAAATGCTCAAAAGAGGTATTTGCAAAGGGTGGGTGTGGGTATGTTGTAGCTGCCTATGGCCACAAACTGAGCACCATGCACCTAATATTCATGCATATTTTGTAATGGATCTTCACGCTCAGTACGCGCCCTCCATAGAGATTGGAATTGGGATTTCCCACTCATCACAAGTTTCATGCCAATCTTCATGCAACCTCAATAGAGATTGTCATGCCCTGAGCAGATGCCCATGGCCTAAACTCATGATTTCAAGTTCCTAAACCCTCAATTTCCACAAAAAAAATCACTCTCTACCACAAAATCATGCCTTCCAATGAAGGAACCACATAGAAACACAAGAATTGTGCCTCTTTGATAGGTGAGTCTATTCTTTAATCACAAACAATAGGAAAAGGAGGCAACTTTTAAATTCAATAAATTTCAAATACTGAATAATCTCCAACAAATAAATGACCTCAAACCCTTCTGATGAAAAATCTCAATGGCGGAAGAAAGGGCGGGTTGAAGGCTCTGATACCATGTTGGTGTCAACCACCAAGCCCAGGATCACAACCTGCAAATAGATCTTCATAGGCAAGAGAAGCAACACAAGGCTATTTCACCAGAGAAAAAATACGAGATGAGATCAATTACATAATGTACAATAGTGCCTTATAAAGGCATGAAAATATGTGATGGGTGAGAAAACTACCCAATACAAGAAAAAACCACCCAGAGTAATTTACCCTAAGATAAACTCAATACTACACTAACACCCCCAATGATTAATTTAATTAATTAATTAATTATGGACTCTCACACATTGACTAATCAATCAATCCCTTTGATTATTCAATCAAATCCATTGACTAACAAATCAATCCAATTGATTATTCAATCCCACTAATTGATCAATCAATAAATTTCCACTAATTATCCAATCAATCCCCTTGATTGAATTAGTTGAGAGACACTCCCACATCCTTCACTAGAAGAGAGGCACCCATTCAGTTGAACACAACTTTCCATATTCATGGGTGGCTACCTACCTATTTTACACAAGGCCTGATAATGTAATATGCAATTGCATATGAGAATATGAATTTTATGATATCCTTAAAACTTATCATGATGAGCCTTATGAAGGGCACTTTACAGCCAAAAGAATGACCCGCAAGATCCTAAATACTAGATATTTTTTACCAACATTATATACAAATGCAATTCAATACATAAGAATATGTGATCATTGTCAAAGGATGGGTAGGCCTATAAGAAATGATGAAATGTCATTGCAACCATAGTTCGTAATAACCATTTGACAAATGGGACATTGACTTCATTGGCCCAATAGATCCCACTTCTAACAATAAAGAGTATGTAGTGGTTTATATTGATTACGTAACCAAATGGGTTGAAGTTGAAGCCTTACAATTTTCTAGAGATAGAAAATTAGCAACAATTTTATACAAGGATATATTCACAATAAATGGAGTGCCCAAAGAAATAGCCACTGATCAAGGGCCATAATTTATCTCAAATATGATTGCTCATTTGGTTAAGGAACATGAAATCGGGCACAAGAAATGAAATCCTTACCACCCACAATCAAATGCCCGAGTTGAGGTTACAAACAAAGAAATTGAAGCCATATTAACAAATCCATTCAAATTACACATAAAGGACTGGGAAACCATATTACCAAAAGCATTCTGAGCATATTAAACAATATGGAAATCAACATGATTTACACCATATGAATTAGTACATATGACAAAAAGGTTGCCCTCCCTATTGAATTTGAACACAAGACACTGAGAATATCAGTACAACTAGGAAGGGATCTATCTAAAGCTCAAAAGGATAGATTGCACTATCTTAATTCTTTGGATGTGTTAAGAATGGAAGTAATATACTACATAAAATTTTTACAAAAGCAGAGAATGAAATGGCATGACCAATACATCAATACTAAGGAATTTCATGCAAGAGACTGGGAATTGCTATATGACTTGAGATATAAAGACCATAAAGGAAAATTGTAGATGAGATGATTGGGTCCTTATGGAATTTTTTTTTTCAAAATGGAGTAGTACAACTGATAATAATTGATCTCGAATTATATTTTCTCTAATGGTAAATGGACACCATCTCAAACTCTACAAAAATTCATTGTATAAAGATGACTTTCTATAGCACCTGTGACAACAATTTGCACTGCCATCACCATCACTAGATTCAACATACATCGCCTCACTTGAAGAAACCATTGAATCATCCATTGCCACATTTGTAGATGAGCCCACCAGCTCACCTACTAAGATTATGTAGGTATGATTTTCTTCCCCAAAAAACAAAAACATCACACACTACACACAAATAAAACCACACAAACAAATATCGATATTAGTGGTACATGCAACAACACTACCAACAACTTTTATAGGGGCATACAATAATTGTCTCATAACAACTACCAATAGGACCTAATTTTCTATTACTCACAACCACTATCTAACATATAACTCAGCATTCATGCAAAACTTCATTCCACTATCTAGCATCAATATGCTTGATAGTTCATCCAACTTTCTCTACCATTACATGCAACAATTCAAGGCCCATCAAACACATACATGCAACACATCATTGACTACAAGTCACATCCATGCATGTTGTAGCATAATTTCTTTCAAATTTTTGTAATTCCAGACATGCATTGTCACTCATAATGTTTCCAATTACGACAAATTAAATATAGTTAAATCCATTTTTTATCATGATTACATTTTTCAAATGGTTCATTCTCGACAGCCATTCACAAAACTTCACATGCACCACCTTTCACTTCATTACAGATATTCAAGGCATTTCTCTCATTACTACCATTAGTTGACATTAGCTCTATTTATTTTATCTATAATTATCATTCACACAATAATTATTTTATATTATATGCAATCCCATGATGCTTCATACATCCTCCCTACCACACTTCCAGAATAAATCATCATTTGAGGACAAATCAACACTTTAGTTAGGGGGATTCGACATTAATTTCAATACATGGAAAATATTTGGAACATACCAACATGTTAAAAATTGTTATTTCATAATTAAAAAGCAACTGGATAAGTTACATGTACCATTAGTATGCTTAGCATGAGCAACCTCTAGTAAAAGGCACTAGCAATAAGAACAGTGAAGTTACGAACAAAACAATTATAGCTTGTCATAAAGAAGAAAACAAGGAACAATAATAAGAAGGATAAATATAATTCAGAAGTAAGGCTACAGTATAATAGAATGGGTGGAGAAGTTATCAAACGAGAACCAATTGACTATACAATATTGTTGAATGACCAAGACTGCTTACCTATCTTTCAACAAGTAGGGTGGTTGGACTATTTTATTATACTAATAGAGTATAATGAGGCTATGGTGCAACATTTTTCAGGTTGCTACAAAACAATGAAGCCACAATAAGAGGATTGAGAGTTGATGCCTCAAAAGTGACAATTGTAGAAGTCTTTGGGTTGCCTACAATTGGGGAAGAATTTTCAGCCAAGCTAATGTTATCATAGCTCAAGTTTAATTTTTGCAACTAGGAGAGGAATTGGATTCCTAAGCCCAAGGTACTAAATGTCTTTCCCTACCTTGGTTATGGACCTCTATAGTTGTGCCTATTATTTAAGTACTTAACCTATGATGGTAGGAAATCATTGTTATATACAATGTATGTTAAATTACTGAGCCATCTTCGCCACCAAAGGCTTGTAAATATTCTCAATTATTTGTATAATTTTTTAAAATAATGTATGTTGAATAAAAAGTAAAGGAAACTAATCGATATTATCCCACCATTTTTTAATTTTCTTATTGATAAAAAGAAGTCTCAATTCCCAATTTTTATATGTTTCTTGGGAAAATTTCTTGGAATATAATAATATAAATGACAAACCCTTGAGGCCTAGGATAGTTGAAGAGAATAGGGCACAGGAGGAAACTGAGCAACCAAAAGAAGAGGAAAAAGAGCATGCAACCTCTTCCCCACATTTTGTTGTTAGGTTCCCAAATTTGCACCCTATTTGCTAAGCCTTGAGTGAACTTAGCAAATTTGGACTAACATGGGACTGCTTTAGGTTGTGGGTAACTTGTTTGAAAGCAGACCTCCAGTGATAAGGGTTGGCTTCCCCTTTTGATGCCACCTAACTACTTAATCTCTGAGATAAGGGATAAGAATTTTGCATAAAATAAACCTAATGCTGAAAAGAACCTAAGGTGATGCACCAAAACAACCTAGACTTGTTAATAGCCTTACACATTCAAATTAATATCTCAAAGCTTGACTTATACAACTCACTTTCCAATATAGTTCACATCAATAATTTATAAGGAGGTTTGTAACATTGCTTTCAAAAGTAAAATAGATTTTCACAGTCAATAACACCACTAAACAACACAGCTTATAACCTATAAACATACATTTTTTGTTAAATGGATGCAAGAACATGAGACAAGTTTGCAAGGAAAGATGAATTTTCACAAACAAACTAATCAACCATTAATGGCATACCATGAAACATGAAGAGAGAAGATAAAAAAATGCTCCAGTTTATTAATTTGAAGTGCTTATTGTATAATAGGTATGTTTGAGTTACAATACAGCTCCATGAAAATAACTCCAAGAAAATAAAGCTATCCTCCTGCTAGAAAAAGAAATAACCCCATCAAATGTTCAAAATAAACATACTTAAACCAAAACCCACCAAAACCCCTCACACAAGTGCTTCCAAAATATTTTGGTTAGATACAACAGAAAAGGCCAAAAAGAACCTTCTAGAACTCTCCAAAATGTCCTCCACATGAAGAAAAGTTAGGCCAAGTAAATATTCACCCCAAAAATGTGACAAAAAATGCCTCCAGATAGCCCCCTTTCCTCCAAAATCAGTCAAAACAGCATCCCACACATTTCTCACCTCTGCAAGTCATAATTGGTCCTCATACAAGACTTGACCACATTCTCCATCATGCAATATGTGTGTTTTTGAAAACACATGGCCTTAAAAAAAATTAAAGATAATGACCTTGTTTAAGTGATTCATATAACATCACTTAACAAGTCACTTTACAATTCAAGCACAAGATAAGGGACCCCACCATTAATATGTATTACATTTGCATTTAAAAGCAGACTGAAAGTGATTTTTAAATCACTTACATGATATCTTCAAAAGTTGGAAACAAATGCAACATATAATATCTTATCTAAAAGCCTTCAAAATTTTCTAACACACTTGACTATATCAACCTATCACACTGCATTTTACTCACACATGGCAATACACATGTTTGCAAAGGCATCATAGTCTCCAAAATACTTAGCCAATATGGCCGATCTCCAAACCCCTTGGAAAGCATATTCCAAGTCACATGGCTTTGGGAAAAAAATCAAAGGCATCACATTTGTTGCATGGCACACTCCATATGTGTTGTATTTTGAAACACCTAGCACAAAGTTGAAATAAAGGGAAAAATCCCTAAGGCATAAAATGCTTAAGTGAATAAGATATGATTTTTGAGCCCCATTGCATTTGACACATGTTTCAATCTTTTAAAACATGGAAAAAAAAAACACCTCCATCTAATAGGGTCAAACCCTAAATAACAAAACACCAAAATGATGAGAAAACATCATCATTTGGTTGTTGAATAATCAGGAACAAGACTCTATCGCCGTGGGGTTTCGAGGGAATCACTGGAAAATGCTTTGTTGACTAGTTTTTTGGTGATTCACTGATGAGAAACAAGGCAAAAGAGGTAAAATGCTCATTCTGAAGCTCAAAATCTGCATTTTTCTATCATTTGGAGGCCATTTTTTGAACTTATAGGCCACGACCTGTAGCATTCTAATGAACTTTGCTTCATTTTCTTATTTTCTGATGTTGATTCATCGTGCTTTTACAGCAGCCATGAGAGACTCTAATGAAGCTCCAATGGAATCCATCTGGTGAAAATGTTTGCATATTTTATGAGAAACAATCAAGTCGATCATAGGTAAGCTCCATGTCGACACATACCTCAACTTTATCCTTTATCATAGTGAATAAAAGCTCAAATTTGAGCTCCTCGTTGCCAAAATGAAACAAAAATAAGCTTTTCCCCATGTTAGAAGTTTGAAATGAAGGAACCCCAAGCAAATTATTGACTTGATGAAGAGAAACATACCCTTGGTCATGGCCTGTAAGACATAAAAATGGGGTTTTATCACATTGCTGTATTTTCTATTCAACCCAGACGATTTCCTTTCATTCTACTTTGTGTCTGTAGATTTTGATAGAGCCCAGATGGGTTTCTTGATTTCTTTGAAGAAACTCAAAATGTTTTGTGTAGAAATGCAGATGGTTTTGAAAATACACTCCATTTTTGTAGAATAGCAATGTTGCTTCATTTTTTTCTTGAAACCCCAAGTGGGTTTTCCACATTTTGCAGAAAAAGGTCAATCTTGACCACAACCTGTCATAAAAGATGAAGTGGCTTTCATCTTTCTAATTCCTATAGGACATTCTCCATTTTTCCATTTCTATATTATATTTTCATGGTGAACCCATATGGGTTTTTTCAGTTTGACAAGCAACTTCAAATTTTGTTGCAAAAAATGATTCAATGTCACTGCATAGTGTGAGCATAATGAAAAGCTTCAATTTTTAAAACTGGGTTTTCTGTGAGCATCTGAATTGATTTTATTCTTTTCTTTTCTATAGAATGTCTTTGAAAACAAAAAACCCCCCAAAGTGGGTTTGGTCATTGTGAATAACTCCTGCATTCGACACTTCTTTTGAGAGTACCATACTCTTCCTTTGTTGGTGATACCTCTTCATGTTTGCAACACTCATGGTAACCTCTGCATTAGCTTCAAACACTTGAAAAAACATTACTGTATGCAACTTTGGCACCATGATAAATATAATGGATTACCTCATAAGTCATTTATGCTTGATTGTCCTTCAAGTGCATAGGAAAAATGAAGATAAATATGTAGCTTACAATCTTCATTGTATTAGATGTTCGCAATGTTTGAACTTTAAACTATGCTTTTCACTTACTGATGACGTTCACTATGAAATGAATCATGAATGTAGACTTGCATTAGAATGCAAGAAATCAATAATGAAATGCACTCCCTCTACTAGGTTCTCTTCTCCTTTGACTACTCTTTAACATGCAAGCATTACCATTAAGCATGCTTTGTGAACAATCACTGAAGGTAGGTCTACTAGTTGTTCATAACATTGGACTGTGATACTAGTCATGTCCTCCTTTTTTTCCTTCTTTTGCAACTTGAATTGTTAATGTGTGTGGCCACCCCTCATGATTCTTTCATGATGATAATTTCCATGATTGTCTCATCATGGTCATTTCTCTTTTTTGTCATGGATTTTGATATGGATGCATGCTATCATAATGATGAAAGCCACTTTAACCTCCTACCATTTTATGACTTTCCTTGTTGACTATCTCTAGACCCCTGATATGACCATAATTTGTAGATTTTTGCTATCACAAGGCAGATTTTGATACTTCCCTTTTACTAATCATGACTAGCATTGAAATTTCTTTCTTTGCATAGGTTTGTAACTTGGTAATAGGCTACTTTCTCATGCAATAGCTCTTCATATTGGTGGATGAAATGCTAAGGTTTGACCATACTGACTATCCTTTACTTGTGCTCTAACCTTGTTGTGAATGGACTGTATTTCATGTCCTCTGATGATCATGCTTATTTCTAAACTTTCAAGTAGAGAAACTATCACAATAGCATCCTTTTGATGGCAGTGCCATGGATACTTTCTATAGCAATTGTATCTTGATCACATCATATGAGGGTTCTAGTGTTGTCATTGACCTCTTGCAATGGCATGCTCATAATAGGAATATTATATGTGTCAACTAGAGTTGATGTTTCTTGAATTTCTTTTCCTTTTGTGCCTTTCCTTAAACCATCATGCATTGAATGTTATCTAGAAAACTTGTTTGTCTAATGTTTGATTGAGAAGGCCTTAAATAGAGCCTTGTGCAACTTCAGATTTTGTTTTTTGTTGCTGTCTTGTATGACATGCTTGGAATGATTTCAAGCTTATCATATTCCCAATCTATAATACAACATATAACTTTCATTTATCTCACTTATGATGGAAGCAAGTCATGGATTCTTTGATTTTCTCCTTTCACTCTTTCGGGCCATGATCTCATAGGCAAATTTTGAAAATATGTGGCCATGTTTCTTTGCCATGATAACAATTATGCTTTGTTTTCAGTACTACCCCATACTTGTCAACTTGTAATTTCTTTGATGTATATGCGGCTGATCTTTGTTGTTGGTTGGTTGTACTCTTCATTGCATGGCTCATATCATAGTTCATTATTTTCCACCAAGGTGAAACATGGCTCATTTGCTCCATTTTTTGAATGTAGTAACTACCCCTGCTATCATGTAGCATACATTTATTACCGTTGTCCTTCATGAGACCATTGTAGCAGGCATTGTTTAATGTCCTTATCAATGACAATGACCTTCACTTATTGCATTAATTTTCTCAAGTACACCTATGAATGTACACTATCAATTCCATTTGCCTCTTGTAGCTCTTGCAAAGGTGTTTTCCTTTGTACTTGTGTCATGACCTTGACTCAACCATTACTCTTTTTATGGTTATGTGTAATAAATACACATTGTCTCCTCATTTTAATTTTATTGGACAGCCACATGTCACCTATGTTGGTGACCTGAAAACTCACCTTCCTATGTGATGTGTGGTTTCCCAATAGGGTTACGGTGAGAGGGGGTTAACAACATCTTGGAATGCTTCCTCATTGTTTAAGAGATGCATAATTGAACTTGATGCATCTATGAAGTCACTTACTTCTTTCATAAACAGATCATGGATCTTCTCAAGAAGATTGAAGGACAGATCAACAAAATATGTTGCATCTTTTGAATCTGATAATGAAAGTTGATCAACTGGTGTGATTCCATATTGATTTAATGCATTGATAAGAGATAAATCTTTGATCAAGTTTCTCAATTTCCTTTTTCTTTCAAAGCATGTTGAGCTCTACCCTTGTGGGAGCCACATTTAACCCACATGTTGTATTTAATCTAAATCAGAATAGTAACCAGACTTGTCCTAAATCTGCACATGAAGCAAATAGTTAGAAAATAAATGCATATGTCGGATGTGTTTGATGACTTTGTTGTTTTCCAGGACATCCAAGGTTTGCATGCTTATTTTATGCACTTATGGATCAGTTTATGCATGCATAGGTAGGTGTGTATGTAAGGATTGAAATCTTTCATTACTTACAACCTCGCTCTAATATCATTTCTTTTTCAAATGTAGGAGCTAGGAGCACTACAGAGTTGGGGAGGACTCAAGTAGCTTGGAGCAACAACAATAGGGAAATTGGGCAACCTTGTCTTGTGAGGGACATGACTGGTCTCCATTCTTTCATGCACATTGTTTATTATTTACTTACTCATGTATAAATTGTTTTCATATTTCCATGGAATAAGTAAAGTTAGTCCCTTGGCTTGAGAGGGACATGTACCTTAATGATTATCAATCAAATACTACATTTGTATACATATGATTCTCTTTTCTCATTTGTTGTAATTGCAACATCGGAATGAAAATGTAAATCTATTTTATTTGAAAATCTTTATCAGGCATATTGGCTTGACTAAGCAAACTTATGGTTTATCTTTTAAACGTTTAAACAATACAAAAGAATAAACACTAAGTTACCTGATTCAAGCTAAAAGCTAAAAATTAGGTAATAGTTGCCTCACCTACTCGTGGAAAAATGAACAACAAAAGCCAGAGATGCAAGAAACTCAACCTATAGTCTTTGAGGTGTAACCTATAGCATCTATCGTATCTAAAACTCTTGTCTCCAAAGAAACCCCTTCCATGCCTCAAACATGTAAGAGAAGATGTACAATTTCTTCCTATACAACCAAAAAGAAACAAAAGGGACATGCACAACCAAAAAGGTGTTCATATAGCCTAAAGGAAAAATGTGTTGCAAGAGGAAAGGTACCTTTTAAACAAAAGAAGGTGATCCTAGTAGAATCAGAAAAAAAAAAATTAAAAAAATTAAAAAAAAAATCAAAGAGAGAATCTATTTGTTGATAACTTAGAGCAATCAAAAAGCATGCAATTCATGTGCTTGGACACAAATTCAAAATCTAAGTCTGAAGAGGACTTGTTTACAGCAAGAAAAAAATCCAAACCTCATAGCACTCTAGGAAATCAAGAGAAACTTGTTTCCTCTATCGAGTCTAAAGAAGACTTATTTTTAGAAGATAGAGGAAATTGACAAGTTGTGAAAAAACTCTAAGGAAAATTAAAGAATTAAAAGAGCAATTAAAGGGATGCTAGCAGAAGGAATTAGAGCGGAATAATAAATTCAAAGAGTTGGAGAGTCAGTTGCATGATTACTAGCAGCAAGGGATGAGATTGGATAGGTTGGCTCAAATGACCATTATTGAAATAAACAAGAAAATTCCAAATCTTGATTAGTAGAACTCTCCAACAGAACCTACAACCCCAACTCTGGTCATCCTTGGATTGAACTTATGGGATAAGAGAAAAAATTGTTGGTTAAAACATGATAAAAAGACATGAAAAATAAAGAGAAATGAGAAATGATAAAAAGACATGAAAAATAAATTAAGGAGAAGAATTTAGAGATTAAAAGATTAATGCTCAAAACTGATCAAATGCTTGACATGATTGTGAAACTTATGAGATGTAGACCACCTACTAGGGTTTATGCCCTATGTTTGCAAGAATATTTTTTGAATTTTTAATCTATCCAACAATATGGTGACCTCCCTATTTTATTATCTACAACAAAGTTGTTTTTAACCATTTATTAGAAAAACACCACAAAAATGCAAAACTAGTTATGTGAACTTTATTTACATGACTTGGATGTTCCATATGACATTGCTTGGAACCCACTGATTTTTGTGGAAGATATTCAACTAAAGGCACTAGCATCATTCATCCAAAATTAACATCAAAGAGGCCTCATGCAACAACAATATCATGAGAGGGATAAATCAATTCCATTTAAAATCAGAGCAAAGAAAGAGGACCCTAATTAAGTGGTGATGGAATGGATTGAATTAATAGAATGAACAAGGGTAGAGAAAAATATTTTGAACTGCAAAGAAAACTATTATAAGATTCAAAGAATGGGTTTCTAGAGTAGGTAGAGAGGCACTAAAATTCTCACGAAATAGATGGAATGGGTTAACTCAAGAACTAAAAAGGAAAGAGCCCCATTATGTTTACAAATTCTTAGCATTAGTCACTTAGGCACACTAGTATATCAGATCATCCCTTGTGCATAAGATTACTTGGGTTCCCTTCACCTTTCATCCTCCTCTTCTCCCATATCCAATTCCACATTGTTCAGGAAGAAAGGAATCACAAGAAATAACAAAACTTATCTTATGGGAGTGATTGTCTAACTAGAAAAGATTCTTTTTGAAGTAAGGAGAGGGAATTATTGACCCAATAGACTACAAAATCACTACATTACAATATAACTCAAGGCCCTAAATTGATTATGGACAAGCAAGATGCTAAGTTGGGGGTGTGATGAGTCTAGAAATTTTCCTCATTTCCTTGTAGTTTTATATTTCTCATAATATTTTTGATATTTCTAAAACATTATCCAAACTTTTCTATTTATCCTAAGTATTAAAGCATTGAGAATGGTATATATTATATTGTTGAATGATTGTGTGTATTCATGAATGTATATAAAATATGAGAGTGTTTTATGTTAATTGTGGTATTTAAAGATGTAGTGATGCTTTTGAGGGAAACGAACCCCTATGCAGCAAAGGACTAGTCACCCTAGCAAAGGATGTTTGTTAACCCATAACCAAAGGAATGATCACCTACAAAAAAAGGTGTGTCTGCTTGCAACTAAAGGAGGTAGTGGTTGAATACTGTGGAAATGGTTTATTTATAGATCACTCTGTTTCACTAATATTGTCACCAACAATAAAGATAATCATAGAGATAAGAAGATATTTGTGATAACGATAGATCATGGTTCATTAATGTGAATTATGCCCTATTCTGTGTGTTTTGATTTATAACTATTGTTTTATGATGCAAAGTTATATAACAAGATTATGAAACTCATGCCTCTGCATAATTAGTTTCCTATTTTATTAAGGATAGGAATAATTATTCTCCCCATGTTTGTGGATGAGTTGAAATTTGTTTATAAGTTGTTTAGAGTCTAGAATAATTAGACTATTTGGATCCTACATTTATAGCATATCCTATATGAGTAAAAGATCTAGTGAGTAGTATATTTTGTGATCAACACTTTTTGTTATCAATACTTTGTTACTAGCTTGAGTTATGATTTAAAAATGAAATAAATAAAATGGATTTAGTTAATTATATGGATTTTTGGTTGAGATTTGATCAAGAAATTGTGAGATTATAGCTACTCAAGTAGGGGCCACTTGAGATAACTACAATACTTTTCATAGTTTAGATTGTTTGTTAATGTTGGAATTGATTTCTAAAGCTATGTTACATGATTTGAATTAGTTTGATAAGTAGCAGTTAGTTATTTATCAATGTAATTACTTAATAATAGTTGCATACAAACTAGTTACAACACAATTAAATTGTTTAGTCATTGTCCCCATAGGAATATCAACCCATAGCAACTTTTACATAAATAAGTTTGTTTCTAGATAAGTTTTTTTTAATTAAATTTGTTTCAAGTAAAGTTTTTTCCAATTAAGTCTTTTATATGCAACCTCTAGGACAACTTAGAATCCTTAACTACACATACAATGCCAACACCATCCAAGAATTTATGATTCCCTATTTGATAACTTAAACATAATATGATTAAGTTAGTAAGTTTCTTGATAAAGGATCTATTGGTATGTTCACTCAAATGTATGCACCTTCTGCATCAATTTATTGGACATAGACTGAGTTATATAGTATGCATTCTTTTCTCTCATGGGAATTTTTAGGAAATGGTTTGATCAACTTGGTAATTTCCTAACATGGCTAAAGTTGAATATGGGCTTGACATAATAAATCGAAAGGTTGAAGTTGCAAAAAATTTCTAAATAAATTTAAAATCATTTAAGGAAGGACTCATAAGAAAATTTTGGTGGATTAGGTCTTAAAAGTGATAGCCTTATCTTATTTTTGGACAATTAAAGGGCTTGACAAAGACATGAAACTAAATTTGAGATCTACAATTATCATTATATTTTATTGTACATTATCAGCAAATTATGATGTTAATCCCTATGGTCCTTGGAAAGTTTGGAACTGTGATCAAACTAGAATTCAAGCTAGATGGAATGGAGCAATGTGAGTGCTTGTAAAAAGAGGTAGAAAAAGTGTTTCTTACATTGTACTAAAAATAAAATAATGGATCACCATTCTATATTGTGTTAATGGTGTTGGCCAAAGGATTCTAGGTTTCTATTTGTTCCAAGAAAGGAAATAACTTAAAGATTACATTTTTGGACGTGAACTAAGTGCATGCATGGTTGTGAAAGCTCATGATTAGATTCCAAATGATTTATTTATAAATTGGCTACATCATTTTGTGAGATCAACTCTAAATGGTGTTTCACTTAAACAACGAAAAAGGGAAACCTTTGAGTTTTCACCTTAGGGTTTGACACCTTTCCCAAATGTTTCTAAATATGTGTGTAATGTGTGTGTTTGTATATGGATGAATTGATTTGGAATGGAATGCAAAGGTGGAATGAGGGTTTGATGGATTTGAATAAGGTATGTGATTGACTTGCAGCCTGATAGGTGAGTCAACCAACCCTTATCCAAATCTGGAAATGTCTGGATGATGAAATGCAATTATCTAACTAGGGTAATAGTGTAATTTACTATTTTGATGCAAATACAGAAGACATAGAAATTCACAGATAAATTCAGACAACAGGAATGAGCAGAGCAAGACATTGTGCACCTTGATTCAAATTTGGGGCAAAAAATGGAAGACACTGATACCCAAGGCATGAGTGTCCTTGTAGAGATTTTTTGGATCTATTTTCAGGGTCCTCTTATGTTAGATCTGAGCTTTGGGTTCTTGCTTGTAAATCTATTAGAACATTGTCAAATATTTCTATAACTGAGTTTTCATGGGTTGACAAGGTGTAGGGCTTCAAATGAAATGATGAATAAATACTTTTTGAGATCCTTTCAATCCTCTTCAAACTTGATATTTGTGCATTCACAAAGAGAGGAAATGTTGGTTCATTTAGGGGCTTGCCTCAGTCAAACCCCATGCAAGTGTTTCCACTTCCATAATGACAATATAAGTGATAAATGGATAATTGAAAGGAAGTAATGATGAAATCACAAAGTGTTGCAACTCACCACCCTTCAATGGCTTCCTTTAAGGACTGAATTCATACACATCACTTCAAGGACTTGGATCTTGCTTTGCTTGATTGCTTTAATGCTTGAATTTCTTGGATACCTACAAAAGTGTTAGCCTTCACAAAACAATGACAATATGAATACACATAAACTCACATAGAATTTGACATGATGTTAGGATCTTGAACTGTTGTAATAAAGCTCTAAAATGTTGCTCTTGACTTGCTCTTGATGATAGTAATCACCAATAGTTTTCTTGCTCTTGCTAGATAGATTTGAAATGATGCAATAACTAGGTATTTATAGGCATTTATTCAATTTCCTGAATATTAAATCTCAATGGCCAACTTTAGACACTTGAATTGTAAATATTAAATTTCCACAACTAACATATTTGTATTTGGATCCAAAATAGGGGGACACTTGCACCCAAGGCATGAGTTTCCTTGTCCTATTTTTCAAGATTTGGTCAAGGAAGATAACTTTCCTGACATAAGGCATGGTTTTTTCTCCAAATTCGCCCCTACTGAGCATTCCTACATCACCAATCACCACATTTTCCTTGAGTCCACCCAAGTTTTGGTCAAATAAGATAACTTCCTCAAGCATAAACTTCAAGAGGCCATTATCATCAAGAACCATGCTACCAATCTCAAAAGAGATGATGGTTGGCACATTAGCCCAACATGGCAATGTCTTTTAAACTCCCTCCTATTGCACTCGCCTCGCCATTAATCTCCCCCTTGCAACCCCCTTCCCTTCTCCTTGTCTCTAAACCCCCTTTCACATCCTTTCCCCCTCTTTTTTCTCTCTCCCCTCCTTGGCCTATCCTCTCCTTTTGTTTTGACCCTCTCTCTCCCCCCCTTCCTATCATATCCTCTCCTTGCTTTGTTTTCACCCTCTCCCTAGTTTCCATTTTCCTACCTCCTTTCATAGACACCAACAGTGCCATGTCCTACAAAGACTCCACATGGCTATACATTTTCCTTAATCATCCCCTTCGACAACTTTGCATGAGACAAATATATATACCACACCGTAGTATCTCAAAAATGTGACAGTTATGTGTACCCAAACTATTCGATAGCTTCCACCATTATTCCTTGGTCATATAATTGGTAGAAAATTTCTCTCAGAGACACTTGCATAGCAATCTTTCATTAGGCGTTTAAACATTTTTTATATTTAGAATCTGCACACACTCATCTCCCTTCAAAGACACTCATGCGGTTTTTCCAATCTACCTATTACGCTTCCAAAGACCTCTCAACCATTTTCTCCTTTAGCAGCTCGACCATTCACAATTAATTTGGCTTCCATTTATCAACTATTGACAATCGTCAATGATGGTAAGCAGCAGAAGAGATGTACTGGTGATGGGAATAGACTCAATAAATCTGTCCCACCATATTATTGCTTAGATCAAACGACTTCTTTGAAGATTAAAGGCACTTCTTTTGATTGATGTTTCATGTATGAGCACAAGTCTTTCATCTATTTTAATTTTGACCCTTTGAATGTTGAGATAGAATTTCATGTTATCCTTGGTCGACTCTTCTACATTATCAAATCATCTTGAATATATTTCCTTCGACTCCCTTAATAATCTTTCTTTCGTGCTAGAACATAGTCATGCCCTTCTATAGTTGAGTATAGCAATAACTTCTAAGGGTATGTGCAGAATCATCATGGAAAAAATAGGCCCTTAAGTGGCAAAAAAATTAGAAAAATCAGAGCTATATGTAAGAATAGAATATATAGCAAATTGAATGTAGTTTCTAAACTACTAGGTTTATTTACAAAAGAAAAAAAATCTATTTGGTGAAAATTTGAAATTTCAATGCAGTAGCACTTAAATTTCAGGGAAAAAATAAGAAGTAGGTGTCTGTCTGACCACCCTAACCACAATAAAATGATAATATTTTTTTATAATATTTTAGATATAAGTAGAGGACTCATGTCTCAATGTGATGCATATTTTTGTAATTTTTTTCCAAGTAAATAATTAATTATAATTTTTATTACAAGTTTTAAAAAATATAAAACTTCGTATCGACCACCTTAACTTGGTCAAAACTTCATGAAATTCATTTTTTTAATCCTATAGTATGTGAAGCATAGAATGTGACACATGTTTTGATTCAAAAAATGTGATACCGTTTGAAAGCTATAGATGTTTTTCAATCAACCTATCAATCGGGACTTTAGTTGTAATTCAAATAGAAAATGAATAATAATTATTTATTAAATTCAAAGTAAAGCATAATTTATATTGGTGGAAAGCTGAGAATCTCCTTTAAAAACCCTTTTTCGTTTCATCAATTTTGGGTTAAAAAAGTCGTCAGCCACATACCCTACACATAACCATCATATCACCACTTTTTGGCCCATCATGATCCTAGACATACCCCTAATGTAATTTTAGACTCCCACAACTATTCCCAAATCGCCCTACAGGTATCGCCCATCTTTAAATCTTAAATGATTTAAAATAAACCCACTATTCAGACAATGTTGCAATATATATTTTAAAGTTTCTACAATGCCTCCATTTCCTCAATAATATCATAATATGTATCGGCCAGTGGATTAATTTACAATCTGTATCAAATTTAAGGAAAGACCGCTTCACACTACTATCCCAAAAAGGAAGAATAAACTAATTCTTTAACATAATCCCCTTTAAATTCAATTTTGTTGATATACATTCTGAACAATAGTAAAATATTCAATCAAAATTGTCATCTACATACTCTAAAGGTTAACATCTTGAAATTCCTTAAAGAATCCATTAAAACACTTGCATAATTTCTGACTTGGAATTATCAACAATCACCTAGGGAGTGTCTCTCACTTGCAAAGATAATATTCCTTGTGAAGGATTTTTTCTTCGTAAAGTTCTAGAATTTATCTAGCAAAACAATCTTCCCAAAAGATTAACCAAAATTAGTATGCTTGCACAATCCTCCTGCGAACTCTTATTCTTCTCCTCTCTGTAACTCCTCCTACATTCTTGAATTCTCTTTGTTTCCTTTTCACTTTTAATTTAATTCCATTTTAGAATTTTCTCAAAAGTAACTTTAATTTATTTTAACATTTTTCACAACTTAAGTTACTTTTGCCCCAATAATTAATTTAAGTTTTCTTTATATTTTGACCTTTTCCTGACAACTTAAAAATTAATTGTTTAATTATATGCTAAAACTTTAATTTATTTTAACATTTTTCACAACTTAAGTTACTTTTGCCCCAATAATTAATTTAAGTTGTCTTTATATTTTGACCTTTTCCTGACAACTTAAAAATTAATTGTTTAATTATATGCTAACTCAAAATTGGAGACATTACATTTGAAGCTTTTCTTGTTTTACCTTGTCATCACCTTCATATATGTTGTGTAGTTTACTCCATACTTCCACTAGTACAAAAACAACAATATATGACTAAATAAACTACTAAAAATTGCATACAAATGACTAATTTTGGTCACGTGACTATTAGCAGATTATTGTTGGTCATTTATAACGTGACCAAATTTATGACTAAACTATTTTAGTCACTGATTTTTAGTCATTGATTTGGTCATTGATTTGGTCATTAATTTGGTCATTAATTTAGTCATTGATTTAGTTGTTAATTTAGTCGTTAATTTAGTCATTGATTATTGTTAACTAGTCATTTATTTAGTCATAGTAGTGATTTATTTAGTCATATATTTAGTAATTAATTTAGTCATTGATTGTTGTTAAGTGGTCATTTATTTAGTCATTACTTTAGTCATATATTTAGTCATTAATTTAGTCATTACTTTATCCATATATTTAGTCATTAATTTAGTCATATATTTAGTCATTAATTTAGTCATATATTTAGTCATGTATTTAGTCATTACAAATCAAATCTAACTTAATTAATCCTCACAAATTTATGCATATAAACTTCAAGTATCATAGATATTCAAATGTTGAAGAAGCACCATGAAATGAAGACTAAAATGCTTGAACAAATATGATTGATCACACAAACACAAATAGATTACAAATCAAGAGGAGCCACAATACAATATTTATGAGTGGAGAAAAACCACTTTGAAAATTTACTTCATTAAGCCTCATTGGCAAATCAAAATCTCATTGGTTACATTCAATGTCTTAGTGACACTATACAACTTACAGATATTATATAAACAGAATACTCATATTTTCATAAACTTATATTGTTTTCCCCTTCCTTAACTACAGTCCTTTTGGAAGTGAAATGACCTCCTATAGGGGCTCGACCCATTTAATCCCCTTGCAAATCCACAACTTTCCCACCGCTATTGGTTTCGGCTCCTCCAAACTCTTCCTCGTTGGTATTCACCTTTCACTTCTCCAATTTGGAGCTGGAGCCTAAAAATAAGGTTTCAAAATTTGCACATCAAAAACTCAAAAAAGTCAAATAATATAGAGGATAAAATTCAAACATTTTCTTTTCATTTTCCAACTATGGCACCCTAAACTTAGGCGCTAGATATAGTGAATGTATCAGAATTAGATATAACTATTATACTTCTAAAGTTTCAAATTTCCTTTTCACTATATAGACAACTAAAAGGAAAAAGTGCAGATATAATACCTGCTAACATAGTTGCAAATAAAACAGAATATTGTAACTTTAGAGTGTATCTTCATGGAGGCATTCTATCAATTGGTAAGAAAAATGCTACTCATTGTGGGTACTTTTTATGCAAACATATTTCACGCAATAAAGGTAAATGAAATATAAAACTAATAAATTTCCTTCATAGCACAGATATAAGAAAATTTTATACCTGAGCATCTTCTACCATTGAATCTACCTCATCCAATATGTTGATTTTAAAGGGTGGAGAAAGATAACTACTAAAAGTAGCCAAATAAAGGAATAAGAAAAATTAATGAAGCTAAAATTTGAAAAACTTTATTAGACTTTTTCAAGCTCTAACAAAATCTCATGGCTTTAGTTATATTATTTGTGGTGAATATATCGCCCGATTCAGAGCAGCCCTGCCCTCTCATTTGATGAGCTGCAACCTGAAAATAAGATTTCAACGAGGGTTTTAGAGTATTGTGTAGCCAATTAGAGAAAATATGAGGAATGTCCACAATACCTGCACAACAAAAATGCATAGAACCACAGAAATTGCAAGCAAATAGATAATAAGTTGAGAGTCTTCCGAACATTTTTATAAGGAACAAAATTCTTTATCAGGAAAACTTTATTTACATTAGCATAATTCTTAAAAGACCAAATATACTGTGCTTCCAAAAACTCCATGTTTGGTTTTACGTAAAATTATACTTTGCAAGATCTATGATTTAAGGCAATTGGATCTTGAGGTGGCAGATTAATGAGAGGAGGGAAGTACTTAACAATAAATAATACAAGAAACAAGTGTATAGGCTATCCACACAAACAACAAAGGGCCAAATATTTGGAAAGAATGAATGATGCATGATAAAAGTTAGTGTCAACAATTAATACCAAGATGTAACACACATGCGGATTGCAGTTCAATGCAACTGAAGGAATGTTGAAATTTTGGGCAGCGGCGGGGTTGGTACATTTGGCATTAATGGTTGAGTGTGGAGATTTAATGTGGTTTAAACCCTCTAAGTCCTCAGTTTTCGATGCTTTTTTAGAGTTTTTTGGTGGAGAAGAATTACTGAAACGATCTAGTTTTGGGTGTTGGCTCTGGAGTTATAGAATTACAATGGAGGAAAATTTCACACTCATGACAAAGCGACAACTTAGTCCATTTCACCATGTAGTCTTGGAGAGGAGACTGAAAGGGATGTTTCTATTCAGTGATGAGAGGTTGGTGTAGTGTGTGCGGCTAATTTTGGGCATGGGGTTTGGAATTCTTAGACACAGGTTTTGCACAAACATGGATGTGTACTCTCTAATCATGGCGTGGGGGTTGGATTTAGGAGAGATGGTGAAAATAGTCAGGAAGGTGATGGAAGCGATTGTGCACAGTGATTACTTGAAGGGAATGGAATCGATTTTGGAATGTGTTGTTCCGGGTGTTGGGTTGGATGTGCGTGAAGGATTGGTGACTCCATAAGGTAATGAATTTGAAGGTTGCATTCCTTTTGTGTGATGGCTGGAAGGGAGCCTTAAATCCCGATGGAGAGAGGAAGCCAAGCGCGGGTGGGAGGCACAAGCAGAAGCTACCAAAATGGAAAGAAAAGAGTTGCATCCTTAGAAGAGGAAGGTGACGAGTGCATTAGGGAGCGGTGCAGACCCAAGTAGCTTGTCATGAGCATAACAATTTTTTTGTGTCTTATGTGAATAAAATTTTGTTTCTCCATTGTACATGTTACTAAATTTGGGGTTTAGCCCTGTGAGCGATGTAATGGGTTAGCAGTTAAATACTAGGTGGTCGGGGTAGGTATAAGTTTTTTTTGCAATGAAACTGTTGATGCGGAATTTTTTGAATTCAAAGCAATAGATCAGGGTACTAGTAGGATTTTTGATAAATTTTTGAAACAATGGTGTTATCTGTAGGTGATTTTTTGGTGGTAGAAGGATGCATGAAAAACATTTAGCTGATTTCTTTGATCCATTTATGAATATTTGAATCAAATCATTGTCATATTATCAAAGAGCTTGCACAACAGTTGAGCATCCACAAATCTGTCAAAAAACATTAATCAACGAACCTAGCTGACCAATTAACTAACTTGATTATTATATTGCTATCATGCTTAAGCATTCTATCACCCCATCAACGGGACGTTGTGTTATCTTTCACCGATATGTTCTAGTGTTGCCAATATGCTTTCATCGGTCTATCGATGGAGCTATGAGGGGAGTTCCCCCAATGTAGTAATGTTAAGTCGATAGTGAATATAGGCTGAGTATTTCCAGAAACACTGCTTTTTTAGTTGGATCCTAAAAATGCTACAACTTATGTTCTTCTCTAAAACATTTGTACAAGGTTCAAATAGTAAAGATATTGATGAAAGATAGAGGAATTAAAAAGATGCCTAGATGTTATAGTTGGGTATGCTTTGGTAGACATATATGGAAGATGTGGAATCATAGACAAAACACCTGAATTTTTTGACAAAATGCCTCAAAGAGATGTCATCTCATGGAATGAAATGATTGATTGCAAAATGTGCACAAAGTGGATTTTGCAAGAAACCTCTCAAAATCTTTGAACTAATGAAGCACTTTGGAACACATCCTAACATTGTAAGCTTTGCTTGGGCTCTAGGTGCATGGAGTCATGTAGGTTTAGTGGATGAGGGCTACACATACTTCACACATCAGTAACCCTTATTGCATTACAATTTACATATATAGTTGATCATTAGGTGTGCATGTGATCAACCATTCATATTTTCACCTCTAAATCTATAAATCCATCATTCCTTCCAAAAATTCAAGGAACATTCTAAAAAAGTCTCTGATCCATTTATGAATATTTGAATCAAATCATTGTCATATTATCAAAGAGCTTGCACAACAGTTGAGCATCCACAAATCCATCAAAAAAAATTAATCAACGAACATAGCTGACCAATTAACTAAATTATTATATTGCTATCATGGTTAAGCATGTTATCGCCCCATCAGTGAGACATTGTGTTATCTTCCATTGATATGTTCTAGTGCTTCTGATATGATTTCATCGGTCTATCAGTGGAGCTATGAGGGGAGTTCCCCCGATGTAGTAATTTTAGGCCGATAGTGAATATAGGCTAAGTATTTCCAACAACATTGCTTTTTTAGTTGCATCCTAAAAATGTTGCAGCTTATGTTCTTCTCTAAAACATTTGTACGAGGTTCAAATAGTAAAGAGATTGGTGAAAGATAGAGGAATTAAAAAGATACCTGGATGTTATAGTTGGATATGCTCTAGTAGACATATATGCAAGATGTAGAATCGCAGACAAAACACCTGAATTGTTTGACATAATGCCTCAAAGAGATGTCATCTCATGGAATGAAATGATTGATTGCAGAATGTGCACAAAATGGATTTTGCAAAGAACCTCTCAAAATCTTTGAATTAATGAAGCACTCTAGAACACATCCTAACATTGTAAGCTTTCCTTGGGTTCTAGGTGCATGCAGTCATGCAGGTTTAGTGGATGAGGGTTGCACATACTTCACACATCAGTAACCCTTATTTCATTACAATTTACATATATAGTTGATCATTAGGTTTACATGGTTGATCAACCATTCCTATTTTCACCTCTAAATCTATAAATCCATCATTCCTTCCAAAAATTCAGGGAGCATTCTAAAAAGGTCTCTAATCCATTTATAAATATTTGAATCAAATCATTGTCATATTATCAAAGAGCTTGCACAGCAGCTGAGCATCCACAAATCCATAAAAAAATATTAATCAATGAACCTAGCTGGCCAATTAACTAACTTGATTATTATATTGCTATCATGGTTAAGCATGTTATCACCCCATTGGTGGTACATTGTGTTATCTTCCGCTGATATGTTCTAGTGCTTCTGATATGCTTTCATCGGTCTATTGGTGGAGCTATGATGGGAGTTCCCTCGATGTAGTAATGTTAGGCCAATAGTGAATATAGGCTGAGTATTTCCAGCAACACTACTTTTTTAGTTGGATCCTAAAAATGTTGCAACTTATGTTCTTCTCTAAACCATCTATACAAGGTTCAAATAGTAAAGAGATTGGTGAAAGATAGAGGAATTAAAAAGATACCTGGATGTAGTTGGATTGAAGGTCGTAAACTGGTACATTTTTTTGTGTAGGAGACAGATAACATCCACAAACATGGAAGAGCTATGCAAAGTAGGAGAAATTGGCCTGGAAAATGAAGGAAATAGGGTATAAAGAATCATTTATCTTCCACCATATTGAAAATTTAGCAATTGCATTTGGTTTGTTAAACATGGCCCCTGGTACAACTATTAGAGTTGATAAGAACCTTCAAGTATGTTCTAATTGCCACACTACATCTTTGGAAATTCATCTCCAAGATTGTTGCAAGAGAAATTGTTCTAAGAGATGTGAGCCATTTCCATCATTTTAAACAGGGACAATATCAGCCTAAAATTACTATATCATGGGAACTCCCCTCATAGCTCCACCGATAGACCGATAAGGTGGGGGAATTTAGTTCCATTTTCTATAATGTGGTAAAAGTCATATAGGTAGCACTATGTTAGGCTGGGGAACTCTTCTTGGAGGTTCTAAACGATTTGCCTCTTTTTTATAAGACAGTGTTGGCAATGCAACCTAGATCACAGTTGTTTGGTGGGATTCCAAACCCAAACAATGAGGTGTAGTTATGGAAATCTCGTAGAGAGAAGCTACAAGCCACCATGATGATTTTTCTGAGCGAATTTATATCAGTCTTGCTTAGTGTGGCTTAAGACGTGCAGATGATATTCTCTCTGCAAATAAGCTTGGGGGAAAATATTTACTTGATCTTGTGAAAAGTGGCAAGGAACTTGCAGAGAATGAGACATTGATCAAAGAAACATTGGACAGTCTGGATGCATTTGAAGGGAGCTTAGAGTGGCTAAAAATGGTTTTTGGTTCAAATTTGAGTTTCCATGGCAATGCGTGTGAGATTGTTTTGAAGCCCTCAAAGAGTTTGTGGGATGAACTTTTTGAAATCTTATTTGTTAGTAGGATGAAACAAATAATAGTTGATGGATTTGCAGATCTGCGTGAGAGAGTTAAGGTTGGTAAATTCCTTGAAGCCATAGTTACATCTCTGGAAAGTTACAAAGATGTTGAAACCCATTTGCACAAATTAACTACTAGTGAGGGTTGGCTTGTCAAGAGAGGGGACCTAAAAAGTGTCAATTTACCTGGGTTGAGTTTTAGATTTATGATGACAAATGATGAAGACTGGTTTGGTCACCTTAACGCTTATTTTGGAACTGAGGTTAGTCAAATAAAAGATACCATAGATGAGGGGTCCAAGAATATTCTGGAAGACCTCCTAAGTTGTCTTCATGCACATAAAATTTCCTTCAAGGATAAATGATTTAGCACCTTATTTGCAAGAGAAATGATTCCATTTTATCTCAACATTGATTGTTGAGATTGAAGAACATCTTGCACATCTTTCAGAAGCTCTCTATCAAGAAATGAAAAATGAGGAGGTGCTAGAAAAAACAAACAAGGAGACACTAGAACCAACAGTTATAGTGGAAAGGGCACTTTTCTTCGGAAGGCTTTTAGTTGCTCTCAGTTTTCATTCAACTTCCCTTCCACTAGTTCTTGGCTCATCTCAACTCTGGTTTATCGAGAACAAAGCTTCAATTTCAGGGAAAGGATCTTCGACTTTCAGATATTCCAGTACTAATTTTGATTACCCTCTTCTAAAATGTTTTGGAAGACAAATACTAACGAGAGGGGTCAATTTGAAGCCTGAATCACAAGATAAAAATAATAGCACCAAATTGAATAAACTGAGTAGAACTATGCATAATCTTTGTATCAAATCTCATAGCATGTGGATATTGTGGATAACTGAAGAGATTTCAAGCATTCTCACAAGAGATTTAAGGGAGGATGATTCTTTATCCATGACAACTCCTTTGAAGGTTTGTATTCTCATTTGCATTACATATTATGTTTGTTGTGGCTTATGGACTTGGTTTCATTTCCATGATTCATCTAATCATTGATCTCTTCTTGTAGTTTTCATGAGATTTCTTCTAGTTTTTATTTAAGTCATCATGGTTTAAATCTAGATATATTAATAACTGAAAGAAAATAAAGCATCTAGAGTAAAGATCTACATTTGATTCTTTCAGTCACTTCAGGCTCTTTATTGCCCAATAAATGGAAAAGACTAACATGTTCCCTTTCAACCCTTCTAGTCCATATTAATCATGGAGATGTAATTTGTAAGTGTATAACTGAAAATATGTTATACTTCTGTGAATCCTTGCATGCAAGGATACTCAATAATGAGTCCTTGCAAATCAATTCACAGCTCTCTATCCGAGAAGAGAAGGGATTGATATTGTGGCCCTCAGATTGACCCAGTTACCCCTACAAATACAGTCTCGGAACGAGAGATTCAAAGAGGAGAAGCAAGAATGCCAATCTCCATGAATCTTGTTCTTGCAATGCAACAATGAAAACTAATCTAAATGACTGTAAAATGCAATAAACAAAACTAATTCATTGAAATGAAAATTGATCTACATGCAATGCCATAAATGAATTACTTTGCAAATTAATCTACTATGAAGATTAAGCTAAAATGTAATATTAAACTATATGCTCTAAAACTAAGATGCTTATAAAATCAAACTAATGTGTAATCTCAAATGATAAAATTCAAGAAGATTTGTAGCATAAGTCTGATGTAAAAATTTGTGATCTCTTTTTGAAATGAGAATGAGAGGGCTCATTTTATAGGCAAAAGTGGAATTGAAGGAAAATTCAGAAGCAATGTGGGATAAATAGAAAAATAGAAACAAATCTTGATGGGAATTCTTTTTTTAGTTTATTTCCCTTTTAACTGATTTGTTTCCTTTTTTTCATCACAGGATATTCTTGAGAGGATATTTCATTTATTTTATTTTATTTAAGATGATAATATCTCTTTTAATAAAATAAAATAAGATTATGTAATTTAGAAATGAATATTAATAAAATAAAATAAAATTATTTAATTAAAAATAGATTTAATTAAATAGCATCATTTTATTTAAGTAATATTAACTTCAATTAAATAACATTATTTTATTTATTAAAAGGGATTTATTTCTTTTGATTAAATAACATTAATGAAGCATTCAAACCTTAGGGAAAATTGAAACATTTGAAATAGTTATGAATTGATTAAGAAATTTGATTTGAAAATGCGACAATCATTGATTCAGAAAGTTGATGTTGACAAATTAAATAAATGGGGCCCAAAGTCTAGGTGACCATTTTAGGTTGCATACAGTAAGTATGCAGAAAAGTATCAAAGGGGAGCCAAAAAGTTAGAGATTTTCATAGGGCCTATGAATCAGCTCTTGTTGTTTTTATATGAAAATATTGTTGTTTGTTTTCTATTTATAATATATATTGGCATCATTTGGGAACTCCTATTTTTTAGAATTCAGTAAGAGTTCTCAAACAAAGTAGGATGAAATCTATTGTACAACTGAAAATTTAAGTCTCTCTTCTACATTTCAAGATCATACATACAAACCTATGCAGTCCATGTTAAGATAGTGCAGGTGATATATGGAAGAACAAGTTGTTAGTGAGGTAAGGAGACCCAAATATTCCAATGTTTAGGATCAATTATGACTTCCCAGCTTGCTTTGACATATAGGTGAGAAATATAAAACTCTTTGATCTAGGGAAAGCTAGTATTTTGTGCATATTTCTATCATTGGACTCTTTGCTTTCTACTTCCACTCATGCCAATCTATTTTGTGCACTTATTTTCTCATGTCAAATAAAGCACAGCCAAGTGTTACTATCCACTCAAAAATATTGTTTAATGCATCATGTGGGAAGTGCCTATTGGCATGAGGAATATAAATATGAGCAATACTCATCATCTACCTCTTCCTATAGCTCTAATCATGGCTCTATTCACCACCCCATCCCTCTTTGCATCCTACATGTGCCCATATAAGGAATCTAGATCATCATCACCTACATGCTCCCAATCTCTACTTTTGAATCTCTACTTTTAGCTCACTATTTGTAGCTAAAAGTAGAGATTGAAAAGATGTGAGTGAAATGCAAGGATTTAATATGCTTAAACACAAGGGCACAAACACTTTAGTAAATTAAACTAAAGAATCATGTACAAAACCAAAGCCTCTAATCTCGAGTAAACCTATAACATAAAACTTGCAAACTCACTGAAAAGCATTTAATTTACTTAAGCATACAAAAAATTATAAGTTAAACACAATAATTGCATTCTAAGCTATAATCACAAACTTTACACCTGAAATAAAAAGCTTTCAATAAATGTTGAGCAATATTCAACTCAAAAAAATCATAATAATAAAAAATATCTCAACAACAATTTAGAAGATAGGAATTTATGAATTCTATTGAATGATATTGAATCATCAAACTAAGTGTCCAAAGCACTTATGTAAAATATTTTACAATGTGTTGCATGAAAATAATTAAAAAACTAACACTTTCTACCCTAAGAATAGATATCTTGTGTGCAAAGAAAGCTTATGAAAAAAATGTCCACAAATAATCAATCCTAACTCACAAAATCTTCAAATAGATTCCTAATGATAACTACAAATAACAATAAATCTTCTAGAAGACCATCTAAAAATAGTCATTCTATAAATAGCCACTAAAAATAGACATTTGAAAATATGTTAATCTCCTTAAAAACAATGACAGCTAAAAAGAGTGCTAGCTACATATATAGCTCGGGCTAAAAATCAATTTTTCAACAATTGGCTCTTTGATCATGGAAATCCCTCTAAAAAACCATGAATCTCTAACAATTCACCAATCTTGATGCTTTGAATCTAAAAAATTATTCTCTTTGTGTTGACCTTTACACCAAATCCTTGATCAAATCTACAACCTTCAATGCTCTAAAGCCCTAGGGTGTATGAAAATTGTCAACAAGATGATGTCATTATCTATTTGAAATCAGGTATGATGTTTATCCACTACTCATAGGGTATGATGTTTATCCACTATTCATAGGAGATTTCCCACATGAGAAATATTTGGCTTCACACTTTAGGAGACTGTGCATATTTTGATTATAAAGCATTACCAAATATTTTAAAAGAGGTGGCTCTTAAAGCTATTGAAATGCATAGTAAAAGCGGATAGATAAATGAGAAGATCAACATGACAATTTTCAATCATGCATGACAATGAATTAAACAAAAGGCATCACAATGGCAGACTAGATAGGGAGTAGTTCAATGATGGACAGTCAAACTCCACATGGCATGAACAATAGGATGGAGGTACATAACAAAGAAGAAGGGGCTATTCATTGGAAAACATTCCCATGAATATAGGAAAAAATTTTCATGATGGGGCAGAGGTGTTAGGTTTGTAAAAGTAAATCCATAAGATTCACAAAAATTATGAAACAGTCTCTTTTACATAAATCTAGGATAATTAAGTAAATGCAAACAATTGCAAAAGAAATTGTTCTAAGAAATGTGAACCATTTCCATCATTTTAAACAAGGTCAATGTTCTTGTGGGGAATATTGGTAGTGCTAAATGAAACAATCTAAAAAATAGGCTTGCACTGTAATAATGTGTACTACATCAAATATCCAGTAATAACGAAGGGACATCCATCAAATCATAACAGCAGGGACTTTTTTATGTGGTTGAGACTCTTATGAACTAGAGACCAAATGCATTCTTGTAGGTGTTAGACTGAAATGTTGTCTAGAGATTAAAGATAAACTAATGATTAAGCATGCTCTTCTTTGCAATTTTCTTAAATCCTATGGATAATTATAAATTATTTTCAAGCTTGTTGTAAGTGGAATACCTGTATTAAAACCTTGAACCTAATACATCATATAAGTAAATACTATCTGTGTTATGTTGATCATGGATTGTAAAGTCATCTGATAGTATCTTAAATAGTTTTCCATGGACACTTAAAGAGACACTTAATGTCACAAAATCATCCCTCGATGACCCTTAGACATGGACCTATGGAGCTAGACAAACTGGTTAAAACATACTTTCATTTGTTAAAACTTAAAGCCATTGTTGTTCATGGATGCTAACCTAATCTCTGGACCCATTTCCAGAACGTTCCAATGCATAGAGTACTAGAAAACTTGCTCAGGAACTCATAACTTTACCTTTGATTTAAATGACCTTAGAATCCATTTATGTTTATAGTTTATAAATCAGTTTTGTTGATTGTCTATCTAGACTCTAGATATGCATCCCCTTTTCATGTTCTTGTGATGAATTCATTGTGTTATAAATTTATGGAATTTCAAAAATATGTACAATATTTAGGTCATTATAGAACCCATCATATTCTTTGCACTTTAGTTTTGAAGATATTCCTTGATGTTCCCAACAGAGGATGTTAGCAAAAAAAATGCATGTTCACAATGTTTGGTCACAGGAAATGGGAAAGGAATAAAAACACTACTATGAAAACTTTTCTAGCCCTGGAATTAAAAATGTATGTATAAAATCCAGGTGAAATTATAGTTGTGTGAGATGAGCAATGTTACTGACCACTATTACATTCAATAGTCTCTCAGTCTAATTCATTTTCAAAGATTTGAAAAATATTATATTCAGTTAGATGTCTAATACGAAATTTAGCAAGTATTGAAACATGTAGAAAGTGAAAAGTAGTGGATTACATTGGCTTGTCTTTCCAATCAAATTGACCTTTTTGGGGTTTGTGAAGGGGCTAATGCATGCAGTATATAATCTAGATGGAACAAATTCTCAATAAATTTCACCAAATCAAGATAAACTATTCATAACATGGGAGAGCTATGCAAAATTGGAGAAATTGGCTTGGCAAATGAAGGCAGCAAGGTATTTCCAGATTCAAGAATTTTACTTAATGTTGTGGAATAGAAGAAAAAGAATCATTTATCTAGCAATTGCATTTGTTTTGTTAAACATGGCCCCTAGTACAACTATTAGAGTTGTTATAAACCTTCGAGTATGTTCTGATTTTCACACTGCATCTAAATTCATCTCCAAGATTGTTGCAAGAGAAATTGTTCTAAGAGATGCAAACTATTTCCATCATTTTAAATAGGGACAATTTTCTTGTGGAGAATATTGGTAATGGTAAATGAAACAATCCAAAAATTAGGCTTGCACTATAATAATGTGCACTACATCAGATATCCAGTAATAACAAAGGGACATCCATCAAAGCATAACAGCAGGGATGTTTCTGTCATATGTTGTAGTTACAAGCTCCCTGCTAGACATACATGAAAACATGGAAGCATAGATAAGGAAAGCGAACTATTTCAAAAAATTCCTTAAATAAATGTGATATCATGGAATTTCGTGATTAAAGGATATGTTCAAAATGGGTTTTTTTGAAAAGTCCTTAGAAAATTTTAAGAAAATTCAACTAGTGGGTGTAAAGCCCAACTCTTCAACCTTTGAAAGTGTCCTTCTTTCCTATGTGTGGATTGGAGCTTTGTATGAGGGTATGAAGATCCATCAAAATCATATTTGGAAGTGGATTTTTATCAGATATTGTAGTTGCAAGTTCCACTTCGGATCACCAAATCCTTCATAAAAACTTCTGCACAAAATTCAATAATGAAGAATTTATGCACAAATTCTCTTTTGAATGATTTCAAATTGTGATCAATTTAATTATTTGTAGCTTATAATGTTTTTTATGATATTTGAGATTCCTTGTAGTTTCCTATGCCATTCACTAAAGTGGCATAAAATCTCAAAAAATGTTAGGTGTGACATTTTTTAAATATACCTGTACACATACATATATTATATGTGTATATGTATGTTTATTTATGTATTGTCATATATATAGAATTGTAAGGAATACAATCTCTTTTACATAAATCTAGGATAATTAAGTAAATGAAAACAATTGCAAGAGAAATTGTTTTAAGAGATGTGAACCATTTCCATCATTTTAAACAGGGTCAATGTTCTTGTGGAGAATATTGGTGGTGCTAAATGAAACAATCTGAAAAATAGGCTTACACTATAATAATGTGCACTACGTAAGATATCCAGTAATAATGAAGGGACATCTATCAAAGCATAATAGTAGGGACTTTTTGTCATATGTTGTAGTTACAAGTGCCCTACTAGACATACATGAAAATGTGGAAGCATAGACAAGGAAAGCGAACTGTTTCCAAAAATGCCTCAAAGAAATGTGATATCATGGAATGCCATGATTAAAGGGTGTGTTCAAAATGGGTTTTTCTGAAGAGTCCTTAGAAAAATTTAAGCAAATACAACCAGTGGGTGTAAATCCCAAATCCTCAACCTTTAATCTATCCACAATAAATGAAATTTTATTAAACCCTAATAATTACACCCATAAACTGTTGCTTCAATCTATTCATAGTAAAAAAAAATTGAAAATATCAAGGTTTAATGGCTTGCTTCGATTTAATTATTAAGGTTTAAGTAAATTAAATTTTCTTAAACCCTAATAATTACACCATAAACTGTTGCTTAAATCTATTCACAGTAAACGAAATTTGAAAATATCAGGGTTTTAGGGCTTCTTAGATTCTTGAGTTCGAAAAAAGAAAACCTTGAACCCTCAACACACATATTTGCATCATAGATGGACATACCAATACTGTGTCTTTGTCTACTTTACACTCATTCACTACTTTTTCCCATTGCTCTGATCTGCATCATAATGTAAAGTAGATTTAAACAGTATTCCATACATACATGATATAGAAGAGCTTTAGCTTTCACACCTTATTTCATGAAACCTTATTTTTAGGCCGCAGCTTGTCAAATTGGAGAAGTGAAAGGTCAATACTAGTGAACAATAGTTTGGAGGAGTGGGAACCAATAGTGGCGGGAAAAGTAGCAAAAAATGGTGAAAAGCAACCAAAAAATGGCAAAAAATGATGAACGACTAATATAATAAATATAATATAAAATATAATTAATATATTATATATAATATAATTATATTTATTATTATATTTAATAGTATATATAGGTTATATTATTACTATATATTGTATTCTATAATAAAAAATATTAAATATAAATATTAAATTATTATAATTAATAATTAATAATTAATATATTCTTATATAGAAAAAATTAAATTAATATATAAAAATCTAATAGTTTAATTGATCTTTGGAGAGAATGGAAAAAGAAAGAGAGATAGAGGGGGAGACAATTCTATATAGAGAGAGGAATATATACTAACACTTGCGCCTAAAGGAGGTTCAAGGATTGCGCCGATAGAAAACTATATGTATGTTAATATGTTAGAGAGTATGTGTTTGTGCATGGATGTGCTACAAATTCTAGTTGCATGTGGCTAGCTTAAATAATTAATAATAAGTGCTAAATAATGGAATGAAATAAATTTAGATAAATCTAGATTAGGGCTCCCCAAGATACTTCACGCTCTTGGGGTTAGATGTAGTGAAGTTAGGGCTCCCTAACATGCTTCCTCGTTGACCCCATCATGGTGGACTATTGGAATAACACTATTGATTCTTGACTCCTTAAATGATCTATTCAAATGGATTGAAATAATTGATAATATATATGTATTATATGTACCATAACTCTTATTGAATCACTGGTAGAACTATATGTTATCTAACATGATTGCAGGACCAAATTATTTGTGTGACTATATTTAGTCATTTTTATTTGGGAAATGTTAATTTTTTTATAAAATATGTGAAGGCCTTAAGATTGCACCAAGAGGCAATGCTTTCCACGCAATAGGTATTTTTGGTGCACCAAGCAACCTAGGCTGCCAAATGGACCGCTTAGGTAGGGGTCCCATGAGGGGTGCTTGAGCTCTATGGATTATGATCAAATTCGAAAGAAAAAATAATAGAGTAATAGTCATTTATTTAGCCATTTTTATTTGTCTAATATTAGTCATGTATTTAGTCATTTATTTAGTCATTTAGTTGTGATTTTACCCGATGACCAAATTAGTCACTTATAAATGACCAAATTAGTCATTTATTTGCCAAATTCTACTAGTGTTAGTCACGTGACTAAAATTTTTAGTCACGTAGTCATTTATTTGCCAAATTCTACTAGTGTTCCTACATTGTCCTGCAATGCATGATCTTTACAAACTCAGAGTTAGATAATCCACATAGAATATCATTCCTTGCCTTAGCATTATTTCCACAAGCCTTCTTTTCAGCCTAATCTCTTGGAGGACATTTAGGGATCTCATAACCATACACAACTAATTGTCAAGCCTCAAACCCTAGGGCCATCAAGTATGCTTCCATCCTTACTTTCCAAAATGCATAATTGGATCCATCAAAGAGTGGTGCCTTGTTTGAATACAATCCTTCTTGAGCCACTGAGTGTTCCATCTGGAATCTACCTCTTGTTCTTAAGCTTCTTCAAAGGAACTTAGCTATAATACCAATTGAAGGGCACACAATAGACTAAGAGGGGGGTGAATTAGCATATCAAATCTTTTTAAAAATATTTAATTCAACATGTATCTCCAAATATGAAATATCAAACATGAATCAATTCAAGTAACACAGATGCACACATTCACACAATGAACACCAAATATATGTGGAATCCTAGAATGGGAAAAACCATAGTGAGAAGAGTTATTTGGAGCTACTATCCAAATCCAGCCTCACAAAAATATTGAATAAGCTACAATCATGAAGTAGACACCAACCTACTAGAGACACCAACCCCCTTTTGTATTTGTAGGCACCAACCTACTAGAGATTTCAATCCCCAATACAAAAATCTGAGCACCAACTCAACAAGTAAGACACCAATCCTACCAGATTACAAAGATAAAGCTTGTGGAACTTCAATGTTGATTACACACTTACACAAGATCTAACCTTCCTTTAGACACTCTCCCACATAGCCTATGATCTTTTGATCCGATGGTGCATAATGATTGAGATGCAACTCATATTAAATTACCCTTGCTCACACAATACACTCACACTCTCACACACATCGTATCAAGTGAGATATAAAAGTGTGATGATTATATACATCTCATTACATTAACATTATTTCATATCGTCCAAGAGTCCCTTACACTATCCATAAATATCAAGGTCGGCTAAGGTGGACCTAAATTCAAATTTACATAAAACGTGTAGCAGGTAGGTCCTAAATAAAATTTGTTTCCACGAAAGGAACATGATGTTGTGTGCTTCCTTCAAGAACCTTAATCAAGACCCATTTCACTATTCCATGCTATCTCTAGAGGTCACATGCTTCAAGCCACTATCACACAGTTCTGGAACATCAACTGGTTAACTGACCAACATAGTGACCCTTTTGTCACTTCAATATTTTTTCCTACTGAACATAAATCTCAAAAACTCTAGAATAAGATAGAACAAGTGTAGAAATACTCTCCTTTAGAACCATAGACCAAAACTCACATCCAGGAAGAAGTATAGATCATGAACATGTTGCTAGAACTCTTTTCCCTGAGTAATTGACCTCAAACATTCTGGATCAAACTTTTTGATTCCTTATATCAACATGAATAGATATAAGCATTATATCACAAGCATACTACAATTAATCTTCTTCACTGTACTCAAAATGCTTTGATATTCAAGTACAATTACATTTTTTATATCATTGTTCAGCTAGCAATACTCCTTTGACATCAATGAGCACCATTTGACATCAAGGACAATACTCCTTAATATTACTCCTTTGACATCATTGAAAACATATGTTCAACACATACCATTTCCCACACAATTTTTTGTATTTTATAGTATGTTTTGTCATTTTAGATGCTAGAAATTTAATTTTTTATTAATAATTCATTCCTATATTAGGTTGTATATATACTTGATCCAAGCACTTGTGGATCTAGTTCTATATACTTTTTCATAACATAGTCACAAAATTGCATTCCTAGATTGACAAAGTGCATAACTCAACCCATAACCTTGCTCAAATTTGGTGATTTTTTCCTTGATACTCTCCCTCTAAATATAGACACTATGAAAGGGTTTATCCTACATCCATCTTAATCAACCGATAGGTGGATACAATAATTAAATAGGATGTAGAATAATCTCAATAATCAAAGATAACTAATAATGAATGAATTAAGATATCTAATAAATTATAATTAGATCAAATTTGCATTTAATCATTCTAATATAAATAAATAATCCTACTCAATACAATAAGACTCAAATGAATGATTAATATATGACCGAATTAAATTTTATTTATCACATTAAATTCTTTCTTCCCAACAACCCAAAATGGGTTGTGACACTCAAACTAGAATGAGGACTTTAGTTTCAAAACCTAAGTATATATTTGTTCTTCTTCATAGATTTCACCCAGAGGATTACAACCATATGTCTCATTATTTTAGTCATGAACCAAATCTATCACCTTGTATACCTTACCTAAGGTTGATATATGTAAATAAATATAGATTACCATATTTTAAAAAATTTATCTAATTTTCTACATTTGTTAGATTGGTGGAAAATATGAATCTCCACAAATCCTAAATTTTGGTTCTAAAACTTAAGGCTAGGGATATGGTAACAAAAATAGTGGGAAAGATGTATGTGTATATAGTGACATGAATGGTCTAATTCTTATGAGAGGGTAAACTCACCTTCAAATTTAGGCTCTATAATTCCAAGTGGAATGTTCCCTAAGATCTCAAAAATAAGATAATTAAGTAAAAAAAATCAATTAGATCAAAGTCCCATAAGCAACCATACCCAATTTTTTATGAACCCCAATATTTGTAACTAATTTATGCTAGAATTGACTAAATATAGATCTAAAAGACCACCAATAAGAATATTATAATAATTCACTCCTAAAAAACATCAAAATATGATTATATTATTCCCCAATAAATAAATCCAATTAACATTATATAAACATGGATAAGAGAAGAGTGTAACAATATGGTCCTCCAATAATATTTTAGTTTTAGGACAACACAAGATATGACATAGTTTACAATATTGAATTGTATAGGTATGGTGAAATCTAAACTAGTATTACAACTAATAAGAGATATTATTATAATAGAATTTGTTTGGCCCTTCACCAATTAGATTGGTGCCTACTCTATTGGGAAATAGAGTCTCAACTTGCAAAGAGGATGAGAATATATCTATAAATCAATAAATGGAATAAATATTATATATAAATAACCCCAAAAGATAATAAATCTACAACTTAACATACATAGGTATATCTTATAGATTAATAGTATGGGAAAAATGTAATAAAAGAATGTTGGGAATAGGATGCCATTTAATTGGAATCCTAAACATATTTCATGTATCTCCTAAGTCCTTGGAAATTGTTCCCCAACACTAGGATTAGAAATAGATTGAATTTGAATGAAATGAACATGTAAATTGGCATTTGTAATTATTCCTAAATGATAGGAACATGTGGGGATGCCCAAGAAGAGATCCTACAAAATAGGAGCACATGGGGCACCCACATGGAAGGTGGAACCTTCCTTACTTAATTTAACTGTTTGGAGGATTGATAACACTTTAGTAATGCATGTAAAGATCCTACAAATTAGGGATTGATATTTACATGAGTGGAGTTCAGTTCAATTCAGTTCAATTCAATTCAGTTCAGTTCAGTTCAGTTCAGTTCAGTTCAGTTGTGGTTCAATTATCTTTAGTTGCATGTAGTTAGTTTAAGTTGAATGCTAGTTGACTTTAGTTGTCTTGAGTTGCATGACAGATAATAGGTGGATACATTCAGTTAAGTGGGGATGATCAATCATGCATAATGTTTGCATGAATTGGTGGAGAGATATGTTTCAGTTAACTAAGATTGACTTGAATCCACCTTGGGTGCCCAAGATGGCATCTTTGAGTTAACACCTTTCACATGAGAAGATATTTACAAGGCTCAGTTAAGTGGTCCCATTCATGGGCGCCAACTTTGAGATGATGTTTGCAAGATATTTTCTTGACCAACGATTAGTTAAGTGTTCAGTTTGGGGCACCTAAATTGAGGAAGACTTTGGTTTGATCATAGATTACATTATGGAACTCTACTTTCCCAAACTAGGCATAGATTTTTGTGAGGAGCTTTATGCTCTTCTAATTGATAACTCTTATGAGTTTACATGCTCAAAAATTGTCTATTTATTGCAGCAATTGCATCAGAGTTTGAAGCAGGTTGAGCTTGTGCATGTGTGAGGGTTTGAAGCATGGCATGGGATGTGTGGATTCATGCTTGGTCACATGGAATGCATGGATAGCTTGTGCTACATAAAGTGTATGAGAGTTTTGTGCAGGTTGTGAAGAAGGATTGTTGAAGGAAAAGGAAGCATATTAATCAAGTATCGAAACAATATTATTGTAATCTTGTTCTAAGGTTAAATAATACAAGCACTATTGATTCTGGTGGAGTTTTTTCTTGAAAGGGTTTCTCCACGTATATGTTGTGTCACTTCTATCTTCTTGTCTCATTCTTCTACAATCTTTTGTCTCTTCTACAATTGGTAAAATTGATCTAAGCAATATTAATCATACACAACGAATTGTGACAAAGAACACTTAATTAAATCTATAGTCACATAGGTTTACAAGTTTTAAGCTACAATTTCACCTTCATTTTCAACATTTGGTATCAGAGCTAACGGTTGGGTAGAGTTTGGAACACCTTTCTCTTAAAATTTTGAAGGTTTTTTGGCTGTAGTGGGAGCTTGTACTATTGTCTTATTATAGATTTTTAAAAGAAGTGTGTTTTATCTTCTTGGTTTAGAGATTATGGTTTTCTTGACCTTTTGGGAGTTGTGTCATTAACAACAGATTCTTTGATTGTGTTGATGTCATGGATTATCTTCATTTTGGAGATGGTTATCATGATGTCATGGATAGCTTGGTTACATGTTTTAGTGGGAGTGTTTTAGTGGGAGTTTTTGACAGTGATGGTTTGATGTTTATCTTGTTTCCATGTATAGCTCAATATCATAGTTCAGTGGGAGCTTTGGTAGGATATGGTTATCTTCATCTAATTTGAAATTTTTTTAACATCTTGTTTCATGGAGGACCCTTAGAGTCTTTGGTAAAGGTGTTATTATTCTTCCTTTGGAGAGGATGTAGTTCTCTTTGGTTTTGAGTATTAATCATTTGCTTGGAGCTTCATGATTATGTAGGTTGCATTTGAAGTTGGCATGGATTGATTGGTGGGTTCTCATGGATACTAGAGAGACTTGGGTTAGGCTAGATATTTCTTATGTTAAGAGATATGTGTTGAAATGGCTACTTGCTATAAAAGTTTTTCAATAGTAAAGACCGAGAATCCTACACTTGGAAATGGATGTGATTCCATCATAGACCTAATGAGAAGGTTGTCTTTATTGAAAGCCTATATTGATTGGTGTTGTATGCACAGGACAATCTTGTATCCCACTCTTGGTCTACTCGGCAGGTAAATGATCTAAGAGGTATTGCCCACCTGATTATTAGATTCATTATTTATATGTGTCTTGTCTTCTCTTATTCATTAGTCTTGAAAATTGAGTTTTGAGGGATTATTGAGAAGTAGATGCATGATTTTATGTATTTCCATTGTTCTCCTTGCAATCTTGAACTTGATTTAGTTCTGAGGACTTGGGTAGGAGAGGTACAGGAGATAGTTAGTGGCTTTGGGCATATTCCCTTTTGTTGTGGGAATGTTTTGCTAAGTTTTTTCTACTTTCTGTGAGAGGTTTACATCTAAGTTCTGCCATGTTTCATTATAAGTTGAATGGTAAGATGTTGATATCCTTTCAGTTTGGGAGTGTTGAAGGAGATCTTACTTTATACAGTTTCGCACATGTTAGTATGGTATAAGAACATGGTTTGATTTGCAGGTTCTCTCTTTGTGGAAATATTGTCTTCTTCTTGAAGGTTCTTGTGTTATGAGAGACGTATTTTGCATATCATTGTATGCTTCTTTGACACTATGATAGAGGAGTTAGCCACATCCTCTATGTGAAGTGCTATAGGAGGAATTGTTAATGTTGTGATCTTGTTTTCAGATTTGACATTACCTATGCAGTGGGAGTTCCAGAAGGTATATATGTTTTGTATGAGAGGGGCACCTCTCTTGGACTGGTTACACTTTACTACAGTGAGTTACTTCAGAAGTTTTTTATCACATGTCTTTGTGTGTTATTACCTTGAAGTCTTATTTTGCAGATTTGGGATGTTATGTTGATAGCATGAAGTTATACCTATGATACTTTGGTTACAGAGACTTGGGAAAGGTATTGATTGAGAAAGTTGACACTTTGATCAATGTTGCAGATAAGTTCTCTTGGTGCAGGAAGCCCATTTGTCTTGAGTCTTGTACTTGATTTATAATAATGATTCCTTGTTTAAAATAATTGCAATGTATAATGTCAAGTGGGAGAATGTTGGGAATAGGATGTCATTTAATTGCAATCCTAAACATATTTCATGTATCTCCTAAGTCCTTGGAAAGTGTTCCCTAACACTAGAATTAGAAAGGGATTAAATTTGAATGAAATGAACATGTAAATTGGCATTTGTAATTATTCCTAAATGATAGGAACATGTGGGGACACCCAAGAAGAGCTCCTACAAAATAGGAGCACATGGGGCACCTACATGGAAGGTGGAACCCACCTTGCTTAAGTTAACTATCTGGCGGATTGATAACACTTCAATAATGCATGTAAAGATCCTACAAATTAGGGATTGATATTTACATGAGTGGAGTTCAGTTTAGTTTAGATTAGTTCAGTTCAATTCAGTATCAATTTAGTTTAGTTTAGTTCAATTTAGTTCAGTTCAGTTTAGTTCAATTCAGTTTAGTTCAATTATGGTTCAGTTATCTTCAGTTGCATGTAGTTAGTTTGAGTTGAATGTTATTTGACTTCGATTTTCTTGAGTTGCATGACTAATGACTCCATTTGCATGACAGATAACAGGTGGATACATTCAATTAAGTGGGGATGATCAATCATGCATAATGTTTGCATGAATTGGTGGAGAGATATGTTTCAGTTAACTAAGATTGACTTGGACCCACCTTAGGCGCCCAAGTTGGCATCTTTGAGTTAACACCTTTTGCATGAGAAGATATTTACAAGGCTTAGTTAAGTGGGCCCATTCTTGGGCGCCAACTTTTAGGTGATGCTTGTAAGATATTTTCTTGACCAATGATCAATTAAATGTTCAATTTGGGGTGCCTAAATTTAGGAAGACTTTGGTTTGATCACAAATTACATTGTGGAACTCTACTTGCCAAATATAGGTGTAGATTTTTGTGAGGAGCTTTATGCTCTTGTAATTGATAACTCTTATGAGTTTACATGCTCAAAAATTGTCTATTTATTGCAGTAATTACATCAGAGTTTGAAGCAGGTTAGCAGGTTGAGCTTGTGCATGTGTGAGGGTTTGAAGCATGACATGGTAAATTGATAACTCTTATGAGTTCACATGCTCAAAAATTTTCTATTTATTTCAGCAATTGCATTAGAGTTTGAAGCAGGTTAGCAAGTTGAGCTTCTGCATGTGAGGGTTTGAAGCACGACATGGGATGTGTGGATTCATGCTTGGTCACATGGAATGCATGGATATCTTGTGTTGTAGAAAGTGTATGAGATTTTTGTGCAAGTTGTGAAGAAGGATAATTGAAGGCAAAGGAAGCATATCAATCAAGGATTGATACAATATTATTGTAATCTTGTTCTAAGGTTAAATAATACAAGCATTATTGATTATGGTGGAGTTTTTTCCCGAAAGGGTTTCTCCATGTATATGTTGTGTCACTTCTATCTTCTTGTCTCATTCTTCTACAATATTTTGTCTCTTCTAAAACTGGTAAAATTGATCTAAACAAGATTAATCATACACAAAGAATTGTGACAAAGAACACTTAATTAAATCTACAATCACATAGGTTTACAAGTTTTAAGCTACAATTTCACCTTCATTTTTAACAAAGATGATAACAACCAGGGGAGGTCTTGCAACCACACAACACAATTCCAAGCAATACAACAATTTATCAGTTCACCAAACTTCAAATTCTCACTATCTCTTCATATCCACTCAATTCCTTGTAGCATTGCAACCCAACTCAATCGGGTATATCTTTTCAATGGGATCTTTTCAGAACAAAACCTGAACCTTTTCAAAGACCCATAAGGGCACACAATTACATTTTTACAAACCACTATAGGTTTCTTTACAACAAATTTCTCAAAACAGTATTTTAACGCCAACTAGCCCTCAAATTAGGCCTATTTTGCAAAGAGGCTTGCCTTGAAACTTTTCTAAAACCTCCAAATTCATGTGGGAAGAAATTTACATATGTTCAAACCAAGGATTCCACCATTTTTTCTCAAAAAATCACTCACCCAAGTGCCAAATCACAAAACCCTTCTTTTTAGCCAAAAATCTAGGGTTTTATTGAAAGTCTTGCTTCCAATCCTCACACAACTCTACAACCACTTCAATCAGGTCCTATTAGGCCTAAAAAAAATCAATTCAACATCATACAATGCTTCTCCAACCTTTTACATAATTTACCATGTCAAAACCACTCTTTTTCACATAAAAAACTCAACTTTCCCACCTAGGGCTTCATGCCCAACACACCATTCGACCTCCCCTACACTCACAAACTAGGAAAACATCTAATCCTACAACATCAGCCCCATTCCACCTAGTTATAGTGATCAAAGAGGGTGGAATTGGTTTTAACTCATTTTGTACACTTTCAAACCCTTTAAAACAGGGTATTTAAACCAAACACAATGAAATTACTCAAACTCTTGCCAAAACAATTGTTAAAGGCTCAAACCAAAGGCAATGAAAAGCTAACTCACACTTCTAAAGGAATTAAAAACATTTTTGGATCAATCTCTTGTTGTACGGGTCGTACAGTCTAGAACAATGATGAAAACATAGAAAATCTAACAAAAACAACAATATACCAATTGATGGTTCTTTCAAATCTTCAAAATCCAACATACATCGATGCTTTTTCATCCTATTTAAGATTTTTCCCTCTAGACTAACAGTTCTAAATTCCACAAATGGTCATTCAAATCAATATGACTGTTGGGCTTCCTAATCTGTCCTTTTACAACTTTTTCCAATTTTACATTTTTGCATAAATGGCAACTTTTCACTTTTTTGCACTATTTGAAGTTTAAACCTTCTAAATACCTAGGAACCATCAAAATGACTTATTACAATAGAAAATGGTCTTATTGACCTTATTTAGACAAAACACACTAAAATCTAGAGCCTACTAATAATCAACCTTGCTTGACAATCCTTATTCAATGGTACTCCTGCACCATACACCCCAACTTTGAAGTTTTCCAAGTCTCTTGGAAAAATTGATGTAACTTGTCCAACTCTGCACTTTGCATGCCTTTGACCATCTAGAACTCATTTTCCAAGTTCACCTTGCCTTTTTTCTTCACTTCCCTTGTCATTCTTGTCCATGTCTTCATTTGTTTCATGCTTCACTTTGTTATACAGCACTGTGTGGTGTTCTTTACCGTTTCCTTCATCAACTACTGATGTCACATTCCTCTTTACACCTATACACAAGCTTTCATCAACTACCCTCACTGTCCTCTTCACTTCATGCTTAGATCTCTATCCACTTCCTTTGTCAACTGCACTTTTACCATTGTTAATTGTACCATCACGCTTTGCAATCTCTGTCAGACCTGCAACTATCTTTTTCATTGTCCCATCAGTCCTACCATCCTCTATACTAACAACCTTTGACTACCTCTTCTCTATATTCACTACTACAGGGCACTTAACTGTCCCGTCTAGGATCTCTCCACTCATTTCTTGCCTTTCCACAGGCTTTCCACTCTTACACTGCTCTGTCTTAGACCAAGACACATTTTCATCCACCTTCTTTTTCCACATGAAGACATTCTTCTTCACAACTGTCTGCAAATCATCTTCACTCTTCCTAACTATTGTCCTAACAGTATTAAGCCTTGCATTGGCTGCCAATCCCTTATTCTTACCTTCATAAATATTTAAAAACTCTTTTCTCCCTACCATGATGATTTCACCTTGCTCCTTTGCCTCTTCATTCAATGGAGTTAAAATGAATGGTATTCCATTCTTTTCAATTGTGTAAGTGTTTTGTCTCCCATTGTACATTGCTAACCTGTCAAACTGCCAAGGCCTTCTTAGCAACATATGACAAAAACTCATAGGAAATATGTCACAAACAACCTTATCTTTGTATTGACCAATTTGAAATTCAATAGTAGCTTGCTCACTCACTGCAATGGATTGATTTTCACTAACCCATGACACTTTATATGGCCTTTCTCTAGGTACTCTTTCCAAATACAATTTATCCACCATTTCACTAGATATCATGTTATCAGTGCGTCTAGAATCTACAATCACCTTACATACTTTATTTTTGCATCTACAAGCTGTCCTAAATAGTGCTCTTATTTGAATTAGCTCTTTCTCCTTGGATGTCTTCAAGATTTTTCTTTTCATCATCAAACTTTCACCTACTTCAGGAGCAACAAGAATACTATTGGAATTTGAACTTTCAGCTTCATCTTCATGAACAATTTGTGCTCTTCTTTCAATTTTCCTTTCTCCTTCACTAGATGTTGAACCAAATTTTTTAGGGCATTTCCAAGAAGGATGACCAAATTCATTGCAATTATAACACCTCCCTACAAAAATGTTAGGATTTCTTCCACCACCAAATCTGCCCCTTGTGCCTCTATAGCCACCTCTAAAATATGCAATTTGCTCATCTCTTTTGTTTGGCTCTTCTTGATTCTCATTTGTTTGTCTTGGAGTAGAGAAATATCCTCTTCCTCTTATTGTGCTACCTCTTCCTCTAATTTTCTTCTCTTGTCTTCCTTTTATTTTTTCTTGATCCTTCAATGCCATTTGATAACATTCTTCGACACTCCTAGGATTTTTTAAAGCCAATTCATCCTGTATGTTCAATCTCAAACCACCCAAGTACCTAGCAATTTTCTCATCCTCATTCTCATTATGGTTAGATCTCATACTCAATTTGTAAAAATCTTCAGTGTATTCTTTTACATCCATTTCCTTTTGCCTTAAACTTTGCAACCTCTTAAACATCTGAATATAATAATCAAAAGGGAGAAATTTACCTTTCAATTTAGCCACTATCTTGTCCCATGATACAATTTTGGATTTTCCTTGCTTCCTTCTTTCTGACTGCAGATTATTCCACCACAAAATTGTGCGACCTTTTAACTTTGTCTTTGCAATCTTGACTCTATGTTCTTCTAGAATCTCTTCACATTCAAAATAATTGTCCAAAGATGATATCCAATCTAACAACTCTTCTTCATTCAAATTTCCACCAAACTTTTGAACATCAATTTTCACTTTATATTTGTCATCTTTGACTTCCTTCAACGATTTGGCCATTCTTTGATCTTTTGGATCAAGTTCTTCCTCAACATCTTCAAACTCCTCTCCATCTTCATCATCAGAATCACTGCTTTCAACTTCTTCTCTTCTCTTGTTTGTCTCTAAGGCTGCCAATCTCTCTTTCAATTATTTGATCTCTCTAATGTACTGAATCTTCAAGTCATTCATCTCCTTTGACACATTCTTTCCTTTTGGAGGCATCTTCACAATCTTGCCTCTTCACCTTACAATCTCTCTTTCACAAACTACAATCTTCTTCCACAAAGATCTGCTACCTTCAGTTTGATACCACTTGATAGCAACCATGGGAGGTCCTACAACCACACAACACAATTCCAAGCAATACAACAATTTATCAATTCACCAAACCCTCAAATTCTCACTATATCTTCATATCCACTTAATTCCTTGTAGCACTGCAACCGAACTCAATCGGGTATATCTTTTCAATGGGATTTTTTTATACCAAAACCTAAAACTTTTCAAAGACCCATCAGGTCACAAAATAACATTTTTACAAACCACTATAGGTTTCTTTACAACAACTTTCTCAAAATAGGATTTTAATGCCAACTAGCCCTCAAATTAGGCCTATTTTGCAAAGAGACTTGCCTTGAAACTTGTCCAAAACCTCCAAAATCATGTGGGAAGAAATTTAAATATGTTCAAACCAATGATTCCACCATTTTTTTCTCAAAAAATCACTCACCCAAGTGCCAAATCACAAAACCCTCCTTTTTAGCCAAAAATCTAGGGTTTTATTGAAAGTCTTGCTTCCAATCCTCACACAACTCTACAACCACTTCAATCAGATCCTATTAGACCTTCACAAACTCAATTCAAAATTATACAACTCTTCCCCAACCTTTTACATACTTTACCATGTCAAAACCACTCTTTTTCACATAGAAAACTCAACTTTCCCACCTAGGGCTTCATGCCCAACACACCATTTGACCTCCCCTACACTCACAAACCAGGAAAACTTCTAATCCTACAATATCAGCCCCATTACACCTATTTATAGTGATCACAGAGGGTGTAATGGGTTTTAACTCATTTTGTACACTTTCAAACCCTTTAAAACAGGGTATTCAAACTAGACACAATGAAATTACTCAAACTCTTGCCAAAACAATTGTTAAAGGCTCAAAAAAAAGGAAATGAAAAGCTAACTCACACTTCTAAATGAATTAAAAACATTTTTGGATCAATCTCTTGTTGTACGGGTCATATAGTCCAGAACAATGATGAAAACACAGAAAATCTAACAAAAACAATAATATATCAATTGATGGTTCTTTCAAATCTTCAAAATCCAACATACATCGATGCTTTTTCATCCTATTTAATATTTTTCCTTCTATAATAATTGTTCTAACTTCCACAAATGACCATTCAAATCAATATGACTGTTGGGCTTCCTAATCTGCCCTTTTATAACTTTTTCCAATTTTACATTTTTGCATAAATGGCAACTTTTCACTTTTTTTCACTATTTGAATTCTAAACCTTATAAATGCCTAGGAACCATCAAAATGACTTACTGCAATATAAAATGGTCTTATTGACCTTATTTAGACAAAACACACCAAAATCTAGAGCCTACTAATAATCAACCTTGCTTGACAATCCTTATTCAATAGTGCTCCTACACCAAAAGAAGACCATTACAAAATGTTTTGTGATACTTTATAACTTTTATCATATATTAATCAAATATTATTATAATCATGCTAACAAATGTGGTAAGAGAGAGACAAAAACTAGGTTCAAATACCATTTTGATATTATAAAACCTATCATGAAGACATAAATTTAAGAAAAAAGCCTTCTTGTACCACCCCTTCCTATACTCTACAAATATAATTCATCATTTGATACCTTAGAACATGCTTGATATAATTATAATAAAAAATTGACTCAATTACCCACCCTTGTTATATCTTACAAACATGAATATATAGTCATTACATTAAATATTGATGGTTGGGTAGGAGTATAGGAGTGTTCAATGAATTTATAGGTTGTGCATGTCTATTTTGTCAACTTCACATGAGTGTGCACTTGAAAATTTTCCCCTTGCATCATCAACCATATTCTATTCTACACAAACCATGTCTTCAAAGGGTCCATAGGTACATAGATGCATTTAAAAGTATTAATCTATCTAATTGTCTCTATTCGAGCCATGAATATGAGGTTGTGCAAGGAGGTAGGTAGTTTTTTATATTTAGATGGATGGGTTCTAAAAATCTACATGCCGAAGGGGAAAGAAAATAAAAAAACATCCTGATATCCTACATCTCAAGGTTTAAGGACTTTGATGGATGGCATTGTCAAGAAGGGAAATCCTCAAATTATGGGAATAGGGGGAATGGGGAACTTGAGGAATAGCATATTGAGAAAGGAAATCTTAAAATATATGGAAATTGGGGAAAATGGGGACTTTGAAGGAATGACATGTTTGGAAGGGAAAACTTGAAATCATGAAATTAGGGGAAATGGAGGAATGGGGGACTTTAAAGGAATAGCATGTTAGAAAGGGAAATCTTAAAATACATAAATTATGGGAAATTTGGAAATAAGGACTTCAAATAAATGACATGATAGGAAATTAAATCTCAAATTTCAAAATCAAGGAAAGAAGAGGGTTGGGGGACTTCAAAGCAATGGCATATCAATAAGAGAAATTCAAAAATCAAGGGAGATTTGGGAATCTAGACTTTGAAGGAATGATATGTTAAGAAGGGAAATACTAAAATATTTAAATCAAGGGAAATGGGGGAATGGGGAATTTGAAGGAATCACATGATATGAAGGTAAATTCCAAAACCCCAAACTATGAGAAACGAAGGAATGTGGACTTTGAAGGAATGGCATGCCAAGAATAGAAATCCAAAAACTCTGCCCAAGCCTAGAAATTAATCTAAACCTTCACACTTAGATTCTTTTTAAATTTAGGATTATGAAAAATATTGGAGGAAAATAATAGAATTACCAAGAGGGTAATTGAATAATTTTCTAATCAATTATCAATTATGGGGTAGAGTAAGGGTTTAGCGTCTAGGGTTTGAAAGAAAATCTAGAAAATTTCAAGAAAACCAAAAAGAAAGGAAAATATTTAAAATATTTAGGGTTTAGGTTTTGGGTTCAAGTTTCAACAAGGTCTAATAGGAAAGGAAAGGAAACAAAGAGAACATAATACCTAGAAAAAATTTATCATTGGAGCAAGTGATAACATGTTAAATGTACTTAACTATCTATGTTACTTTTTTTATAGTAATAAAGTACGAAATAATAAGAAACTAATTTAAGCTAAGTATAATAATATGAATATTTGGGAATGTAATTATAATTTCTTGTTATAATATGAAAAGTTAAGAAACCCTTATTTGATGTTTGGTGGAGTTAAATGGATGGAATAAGTTATAAGAGGCAAGAAGAATTATTGATAGAAGCTCAAGAATTATATTTGAAATCCAAATATTCATCAAATTTCCTTGACCTAGAATAAATGTTTATATATTCAAATATCACAATTATTATTATGCATTCACACTAGTGATCTCTATTTGAAAGATATATTTTCAATCGCATATCCCTACAACTCATGCCTCTGACCAAAAAACTTGTGCTTTGATCTCTAACAAATATTAGTGACCCTACTTCATAAAAATAAAACTTGTGCATCTTTTTCACCTAAATTTTATGGTTCTCATGATGCTTGAAAACTTCAAGATCAAACAACTTATACAAAGATATTGTTGAAATTAATTATGGAAGGAAAATTTGATGTTTAATTTGGTGATTGTATCAATTAATCCCCTATGATACCATGTTTCAACCTTCAATTAAATGGAAAAAATTGGAGTGTTTGAATTCCCTATGGCTTTAGTTGTGATTTATGGTGGGTGATGAATAAGTTAAAGAAAAATCCTAAAGATAATTTAGTTATTGCATGTATGTGATTTATCTTGATTGAGGATGGTGAGAAATGGATTTAACACTAATATGATATGTTTTTGGTATTGTATGGCTACAGAAGAAAAATATGGTTAATATTGTGGTATAATAATGTCAATAATTTGTAGGAAAATACAAGAAAGTGTAAGTGAGAATTTAGAATTCCAAATCGGAAGCTAGAGAGATCCAAGGAAAGTGATATATCTTTAAATGGTAGTATTAATGTATTTTTATTATAAGAATTAGTATAGAATGATTTATACCATGCAATATTTGGATATGGAGGTATCCAACCAAGATCTAGGAGCTTCAATGAAAGCATAAGAGAGACCAAATATGAGATAATAATTATACTCTATCAAAGGATGTAAATATGCAATATGGGTACATGAATATGATTGATTATGATGGATTACGATTACAATGAGAACTCCTTGGTTATATAGGCCAAGATAAAACATTGAACAACATAATATAATGACATTTATTTTAATATTATGATATTATGCATAAATTTATAATGACCTAGGTAAACTTAGTAAACTAGCATGAATAGGGCCTAATAGGGAAATTGATTAAAGGTAACATACCCATTTACACCAACACCCCCTCTTAAGTGCAACTTAGTGATAATGAGGAAAATTTAAAATATGGATCCTAGCTACAAGTCCAATATGGGCCCTAGCTACAAGTTTGTTGGCAAGAGACACTGCACAAGTCATCTGGTGTTGTCATTGATGGCAACCCTAGTCAGTGATTCAATCCACACGTCATCATTTGATCATACCGAAAGTTAGATCGAAGATCAGTGATTAATTGTCAAGCAAGAACAAAACATCTGACAAAATTGTGTTCATTGATTCACATGCAAAAAAATTGTTATCATTTCAAGTTGTGGATCTCAGGTAAGGTTTTTTGGTGTATGATCTTTGTTATTCTTTAATATTAGTGCCTCGTATCGATCTGTGTGCAAGTTAGAATATTTGGTTGATTAGTTTTTTGTTTAACAGTGCATGAAGGCCGACTAAGTGAATATAGTTGTTGTGGATATTTCAGGAGTAATTGTTTAAGTGTTTTTGTGTTTGGTCATGTTGATTTCTGTCCTCACTATGTTGTGGCCAACTTTGGTTGGTATGCATTAAAAATTAATTATGGATTGGGCTGATAGTTTGTAAATATTTTCATATTTTGTTGGAGCTGACATGTAGTGACTAAATCTTTAGTTGCGGATATATATAAGTGATTGATTATATCATTTTGATATACGTATGAAGTGTGTTGATGTTTGATGCAAAAATTAGAAGGGTTGTAGAGTGATTATGCACAATTTAACTTGTGCATAAAAGGTTTTTGTGATGCGAGTTGAAGTAGAACAGAGCAGAAGAGCAGAATCAGACAGAAGGTCAAGAAATCGATTATTGAGCTTAACCGAAACTATTCTCATGAATTTGTAGATGCTATTTCATAGTTCACCACTCTAGTTGTATTTTTACATTGATTGTAAGGAAGTAAGCCTTTCTTTTTTTGAGTAGTGAGCTCTAGGAAGTGTGCCTGAATGCAAGTGCATTCCCATTTTTGTAAACATCTTTTGAGTATACTCAGATCATATTGTGGATTGACCTCCACCGTGGTTTTTCCCCTAACAAGGTTTCCACATAAAAATCCTTGTGTTATGGTGTTGCAGTTGCTTTATTTATGTTCATTTATATTTCTTTTGGTTGAATGTTATCAGTACTTTAAAGATCAGATTAATAAAGTTAAAAATTGCAAAACATTGATTCACCCCTCCTCTCAGTGTTCCCTGATTCCAACAATTGGTATCAGAGCCTAGTTCCTTGGAAGAAGTTTAAAAGCTTGGGGAAGATCTGGGAAAGTGATTCAATGGATTCAAGCAGTCTTCAACAACAACTTTTGGTGGCCCTAGATGATCTTGATCGGTCCAAATCTGAAGTTTGGGATTTACAAGCTAGTCTCAAGAATGTTGAGAAGTTCATTCAATCATTGAAAGATAAAATCAATGAGTCAAGGGATAAGAGAAGGGAACTATGTGATCAGATCAAGTAGAAAGAGTGTAAAAGCATTGAAGATGAGCAACTGAGTCAAGCCCTGAAGGAAAAGACAGAAGAGTGTGAAAAGTTTATGAAAGAAAATGTTGTTCTAAAGCATGAAATGGAATCTATTGTGATGAGGATGATAAAGGAGACTAAAGACAGGAAGAAGAATGAAGAGAAGCTTGCTTAGTCCTTGAAAGAAAAATCTGAAGAATGCAGTTGAATTACTGATGGATTCAATGAGTTGGAGCTTGAATTGGAACAATCCAAAAATAATGAAGAAGAGCTTGAAAAGCAGATTGTTGATCTTAGAGATGAACTTGCTACTACAAATGAATTCAAGGAGAAGTTCAAGATTAGCTCAGCCAAGCTTGATGAACTAATTAAAAGTTAGAGGAGTGAAGGTGACAAGCGAGGTCATGGATATGAGGAAGGAGAAAGTTTTGGATCTAAACAAAGGAGATTCAAGCAAGGAAATCAGATGAACAAAGCTAGAAGGTATCCGTTAAGACAACCTAATGCTCAAAGGTTCAATGGCTACTATTTTGTTTGTAATAAATCTGGTCATATGGCTACTCAATGTAGAAGTAGAATGAATTCAAGTGGTCCATCATTTTTCGATCATTGTTTCAATTGCAATAAGTATGGTCATAAGTCAAATGAATGTAGAAATATGATGAACAAATTTTATAGAGATGTCAAATGTTACACATGCAATAGATTTGGCCATATTACTAACTAGTGTAGATCAAGAGAAAATCAATGGAACAACTAGTCTGGACAAAGAAATGTAGTGTGCTACAATTGCAACAAATTTGGTCACATTGCTAGACTTTGCAGAAGAGGTCTAGTAAATCAAAGGAGAAACATGCAGAAGGATGAAAAGGGGAAAGGAAAGGTTACTACAGATGAAATTAGGAAGCAAATGAAGAAGATATGGGTGAAGAAGAGTCCCTCTATTGCAAGAAATGAGTTAGCACCTGAATCAGGGTCTAGAAATTCTTCTAGCAATTCCTCTGGGAATTAGATGAAGGCCTCTAGGAATTAGATGAAGGCCTCTGGCTGAGGGGGAGTTCTCAAGAAAATTCTTCAAACCCCCTACCAGTAATTGGTACCAGGATATGGATGAGTGCAATTATTGCATTGATGATCTGCAGATGCTATTGAAATAGTTGGAGAGAGTATTTTTGCAAAATTGAAGGTTTGTAGATGAGTTATCCTTCACAGAGTATGGAAACAGGGTATCTGGATGAGTTAGGTAAAAATAATTTATTGCGACAAAAAGTTAGTTGTGTGAATTATAAAGGTCATTTGTATTCTTCATTTGTCACTTTTCACTTTGAGAAGAAGAAGTTTAGAGAGTTGTGAAGAAAACCTTGGAGAAATTTGGTGAAGATTCAAGTGTGAAGGTGATTCAGCGATCAAACCCTAATCTGGAAAAAAGGTATTTATCGGGAAAACTTGTGAACTTGTGAATTTGTTGAAATGGTCACTTCGTTGGTAGTTGATATCAAGGATAGACCCCGTCTGAAATTCAAGTGGCATCCTTTCAAATTTGTTGAGATAGATCCCTTAGGTGCATTTTTGTTCATTTCGTACGGCATCTTGCATATTGAAGACATTAGGGCATACATTCATGCTAATATTAAGGAGTTAGGAAGCTCGCAGTTGTTGAATTTGTATTCAAATCATATAGTTGGAGAAGATTTCAAGGTAAATCTTGAATGCAAAACCCTGGAGGAGAAGAAATTCACACAGATTGTTAAATTTCCCATGTTTGAAGAAAACGAGTGGCTCCGGTATATTTTGAGCCGAGTTCATGCTGAATTTTTGTGGTTGAGTCAATCTTTTAAGATTACAAAAGAAGCCATAAGCATTGTTATAGGTTTAAATTCCTTTGGTGGGTTGCCGATCTTGAAGTCCATGAAGAAAGAGCTATGAAAATTGATGATATCATTGAAGTGGATGTCAAATTTGCATCTATGGTCATTGGTTACAAGATCTATCATTCCAGTTGGGATAATTCTGTATCTGGTACAGCTATTTATGCAGAATATCAGATGGTGAAGGAGAATGCAAAGTATGATCTATGTGAGTTACTCCAGAGTTAGTTGATGGAGAATCTTGGTAAGATCAAGAAAGATAAGAAGAATTCCTTCAAATATGGTAATTTGTTGTTGTGTTTATTCTTTTATTTCATGAATGAAATTCCAGGATTTGGAAAAGTTCAATGGAAAGGTAATAAACTTGTAGTTGTTCAAATTAGAGATATCTTACACATATTTGGTGATAGTAAAGCTAGGAAAACTACAATCTAGGGTTATTTCAAGAGCTTTCAGAATGAAATGCAAGTAAGAGAAAGAATTCC
>VDFB02345912.1:0-18517 GCA_007258455.2 Sequoia sempervirens | reverse complement strand
CAATACATGATCAACTCAATGTGCAGTCTATAGGAGCAATGATGACAGACACTTCTCCTATTGTCACGATACCCATGGTAACTTTAGAGGTGACAATGACTTCAGAAGTGACAATGACGACTGAGTTGACAATGAATCCAAAAGTTCACACCTCTTTCCTTCCCCCTTGGTTGATATCTCTGCGTCTAAGCAGTAAGAAGCAAATGATCTCTAGAGGAGCTCAACTCACAGGATAGGTCCTCCAAAGGCAAGGTGTTGTATGATTTTGTTGAAAAGATCATAGAACACAGATCTCAGAACATAATTGTTGCGGATGAGAAAACTACCTTGTTGGCCAAGCTCACCACAGAGCTTGATAAAGAAAAAAGTGTACTTTCCCAGGAGTGCAGAGACATGGAAAAATGCTTGTTGTCATGGTCGGAGATGAAACAGGTAAAGCTTAGTAAATTGGTGGAGGTTGGGGTAATTCCTGACAAAGAAAAGTTCGTTGAGGTAAGAGAATCTTTGAAACATTGAATTCAAGTAATTCAATCTCTTACAGAAGATCTCCATCAAGTACAGGAAGATGTCGAAAGACATCATGTTATTCTTTTATTAAAGCTTAATAAGGAGTTACTGTGTCAACTGGAGGAGAATTGTATCTTCCTTTCTCGGCCACGTAAATATCTCGCATCTTCAAGGAAGCCACTGCGAAGTTGATTGACGCGTACTTTCGCAATCCTCACTGAATGCCATTTGTGATACAAGGCTCACATTGGATAACCTGAAAACGTATCTTGACAGGTGCAAGAAGGTTCACTCATCCGCCATGAGATCGATCATGAGAATTCACACCATTGTGGATTACACCGTTGGTCCGGATGAGAAGTTCATGCAAGAGATCGGGAAGAAATACTTAAGACTTTCATACCAAAGCAAGGAAACATGAAGAAGGTTCCTGATCTCCAATGTTAGACATTTTCGTTGCATCCTTTTATGCATCTTGTAAATATTTCCTGACATTTTATATGTCTTTTTGTAAATTGTAATTGCACCAAGTTCGAAGATGTAATCTTTTGAAAACAAATTACACTTTGACTCTGGTCAAAGTTAGGTGAGATCTCCTTAAATAGCTCACCTAACTTTCCTTTCGATTTCTCTCAATTAGATTCCTAATTTTTCTCATCCCTCTTTCTATATAATGAGGGATTTCTATTGTAAATTTTATCCTTTAGTATTTCTCGTGAACAAAGTGCTGCCTTTTGAAGTGTGACTAGAAACTTATGCTCATATCAGAATGAAATCTGATCAATAAAGAAGAAGATTGCAAACCGACTTTGTGTTGATTCGATAATCTTTATGAATTTATCCTCATTTGGTGGTGATTAGCTTATGGAATCCTCGAGGACTCCCAAGTAATTCATGTAAACTTTGTGTTACATCCTTTATTTAGATTTACATTTGTGTTTTGTTTATCTTTGTTGAATGATCTACAAGACTTTGTGCTTGTAATTATTCATGCCTTTGATACTTTGGTTGGATGATCTACAAGACTTTGCACTTGTAATTGTTCATGTTGTTTGAGGAATTGCTGCATCTAAGAAGAATTTGTGCTTCTAACGTGACAAACGACACACCTTCACAGATCCACCATTGATAAAGCTACGGAACGACTTTGTGCCTTCGTGAGCTTTCCCTTTTATTTTTACTAGTTTATTGTTAATCACTTCTGGTACCTCTACGCTTTGCTTTGACAAGATAGAGGTATTGGCATTACTGCTCGTTGTTAGTTTAGAGTTATTGTGAATTAAGAACTTCCAACAGTGAAGCATTGTAAACATCTTCTCTGAAAAAAGAGAGAAGGATGAATGTGACACACCCCCCCACTTCGTAAGTATTGTGTACATTTTGTAATTAATTTGTTTGTTTTACTATTGCTTTTTGTCACAGTAAGAAGGGCTCCCCTTTCTAAGAGGAGAGATTCACATCTCACATAGTTGTGAATGAAGTCCTAGTTGTGTAATCTATCAAAAGATGATTACATAATTTTCACCAATACCTTTGCAAATAAGTGTGACCTTTCCAATAGTACAACCTAAGCCAAGATTCTTTAGTCATTTCTCAAGCACAATGGGTTCTAGTAAACCATTGTCATTCTATCCTATCTTCTCATTCTTGTTATATCCCATGCTCTGCATTAGTTGTAGACCTTTGTTTCCATCTTCCATAGAAAGAACAAGAATAGGTCGTTCATCTTGATAGAGGATTTTAGATATATCTTGCTCATTGACGTCTTCTTGATTCAGGTCTCTCCACTTGGTGAAGGTAGTGGCGGCCATCTTGAGTGTTTCTAGTTCTTTGGTGCTAAATGATGGTTTTCTATGAGATTGAGGAGAAAAGGTAACTCTCCTAAGACAAAGGTGTCTTTTAATAGTTTGTAGCTTCCACAACCATCATCTTGGATCATTGCTTTGACGTCTGGTATGCCTTTCACAATGGGTATTGTTGATGTTGAGGTAGAGGCTAGGGACGATGAGTTAATAAATGAGCTTGATGGTGTAGGTCCATCATTTTTGGGTATTTGTGGGATCTTAGAAAACTTGGCCTCAAGGCTTTTATAGTAGTAGAAAGGCTCAGGATCTTCATGGATAGTGATTTCTCTTCCTTCAAAAGGAAACTTCACACATTGATGATAGGTTGAGGCTACAACTTTCAAAGCATGGATCCAAGGTCGGCCAAGTAGTATGTTATAGGGAAGATCAAGATCAAGATCAAGTATTTGGCATGTTGTTTTGACAATAAGAGGTCCCACTTGGACTGGAAGTGCAATGATTCCTTGTGATACCCGTTCTTGGTCATCATATGCTTTGATGGTAGTACTCTTTGTCTTCTCAATAGTATCTTCTAAATAGCCTATTTTCTTGATCAACTATAGGGTACAAATGTTTAGACCAACACCTCCATCTACCAAGACTCTTTTGACCTTGTTTTTATGAATGAAAACCTCAAGGTGTAAAGCACTGTTATGAGATGGTTGTGATGGTAAATCTTGCTCGGAGAAGGTGAGAAGATGGTTGTTGATATTCCCTACCATAGCTTGAAATTGATCGGTATCAATGTTCTCAGGAATGAATGACTCAGACAAGGATTTTTCTAGTATTTCCCTATGTGTAGGAGATAACCTTAAGAGTTCTAAGATTGATATCTGAGTGGGGGCCTATTTAAGCTGATCTACAAGATTGTACTTGCTAGGATTAGATGTGAGCAAAGGTTGTGTCCTATATTGAGCCGAGACAGCTCCTTGAATGGTTATTTTTCCATGTCGTGTGGTGACCACATTCCATACTAGCTCCTTTGATGGTGACAATAGTGATAATGCTATTGTAGGAGGCAACTACATCAGAATAAGTATGTTGAACATTGGTATAATCCTTAGCTTTTCCATTATTGTTTGCTTTGTTATGATCGAACATAGGGGTCTTGTATATCTTGAGATCTTGGTTCCCAGCTGGTACCTCAATAGATATGGTATCGTTCTCTATGAGATCTTGCATGATACTCTTTCTTTTCATGCAGTTTGTTGTTTTATTTCCTTTGATTTTATGAAAGTCATAGATATCACACTTGTTGTACCAGGATGGCTTCTCTTGTGCTTCTTGGTAGTTTTCAAAGTTAGGAAGTGTTATCAGATTTGACTCTACCAGTTTCTTCATGATTGTCTCGATGGGTTCCAATAACTATGTGTACTTGTGTTTGGGATAGTTGTTCTTGTTACCGGTTTTCCTTTGTTGCATGTTGGTGTTACTGATCTAATTGTTCTGAGGTGATACCATTTGTTGCACAATTGGTTGGATGTTAGCAACTTGATTGTTATTGGGTCTCGGAGCACTTAGCATGACCTTAGTGTCTACTACACCGTCATTTCTTATGTTTTTGTTCTTAGCCCATACACAAGGTTTCTCATTTGAACTAGTTGAAGGACAGTTGTCTTTGTAAGCTTGAGTATTTCCTTTTGAGATTTGTGCTCTTTCAATGTTAAGGTCTCTAGGAACAAGCTCATCATACGATGTGACATTGCATTTTCAAGTGGAATGATAGATTTGGATCCAAGTTGGCTATAATGATTCTCATTTGTTGTTCATCAGGAAGAGGCCGCTTGCTTTTACTAGCTCTTTGTATCCATTGTTGTAAGAAATTAGTGAAGGTTTATCCTGTATTTTGACTAAGAGTATACAACTCTTCTAGACTAACATCCATGTCAAGATTGAAGGAGAAGTGATCGATGAATTTGTCAATGATTTATTGAAAAAATTTGATACCAGGAAGCAAATGAGAAAACCAATCCATAGCAGTACTTGTTAAACTTCGAGGAAAGAGGCGCATTAGATATGAATCATTGTAAGCCACTTTCATGCACATGACATTAAATTCTTTGATTGGTCAATAGGACTCCCTCTCCCTTTGTATTTTTCAAACTTGGGGAATTCAAAACTATGAGGGAAGGGTATCATTTCTATGTTTCGATCAAATGGGTAAGGACACAAGTTGTGTGTATGAGGTTTCTTTGTCTTTCCCATGCAAAGGTCTTGCATTTCTTGTGAAAGTGCTTTCAATTGTGATGCTAGATCGTCTTGCAGATTGGGTGGAGGAACATATGGTGGGATGAGAGATGAGTTATATGGAGTGTATGAAGGTGTGATATTTTGTGAAAGTGATGAATATGTTCCTAATGCGTTTGGATTGATGTTGAAATCAGGATAATATGAACCTTGTTGTTATTGTTGGGTGTATTGTTGAGCTAGTAAGGCTTGCTATTGAGCTTCTTGTTGTTGTTGCGCCACTAGGGCTTGTTGTTGGGCCTATTGGTGTTGTTGTGCTAATAAAGTTGCTTATTGTGCTTGTATCTATTGTGTGGCTTGTTTTGTTGCTAAGGCTGCTTGTTGTGCAATGGACTCTTGTTGTTGTTGATGTTGTTGTTGTGCTAAGGTTGCTTTCCGTGCTTCTCCTTGTTGTTGTTTTTGTGTTAAGGTTGCTTGTTTTTATTGTTGTTATTGTGCTAAAGCTGCTTGTTGGGCTACTAAGGTTATTTGTTGGGCTTCTTATTGTTGTATGGCTAAAGCTGCTTGTTGTTGTTGTTGTACGGCTTGTTGATAAGTTTGTCGTGCTTGTTGTAGAGCTAAGGCATGTGCTTGCAATGTGGGATCAGGTGGTTGTTGAGACATCTGTGAAGGATTATGGATCTTGATGTTTTGAGTAGGTAGCAGATTATTGGAGAAAGGTGGAGGGTTCCCTTGGTTTAACATTCCTTGTAATGTGGTAGAATGAGGTAGAGGAATGTATGTTTGAGGTCCTAATTGATTTGGCATAGAAAAGGGAACTATTGGAAAAGATGATGTCGTTAAATTTTGTGATGGAAATGACACACTAGGACCGTGAGTCCATTAATTGAAAAGATTCCCTTGTGCAAAAGATGTAAACAAAGGATTCGTAATCAAGGTACTCCCGAGATTGATAGAACTTGTAACCAAGGGATTGTTTGAAGGTGGATTGATGGTGAATGATGTGATAATGGTAGATGGAATGGATGAACCCACTGAAGGGTTGGATAAAGATGTCCCTATTTGCGTTGAGGGTTGATTCTGTGATACAGTATTGGCATGCCCTTGTGTGTTGTTTTGAGATATTTGGTCTATACTACTTTTTGTGATGGTAGGAATACTTTTGGTACTTATAGGTGTGGATGAAGAAGGATATCCCTAAAATTTCAAAGTGGTGGTGGAATAATGAAGTTCAAGTGGAGTCTGTAGCTATTTTGGATCTTTGGGAACAGTAGGAGCACCACAAGTAGGTGTCCAAATGGTGGTGGGAGGTGGAGGATTTGTTTCAAGAGTACCCACAAGTGTACTACTTTCAAATGGTGAGGTATGACCAAAATATTTAGCAAGGTTGGTTGCAAGACTAGGTATGTAAGTTTGACTTAGCCCTTGTGATGGAGTTGTGAAATCTTGTGTTAAACTTTGTGCTACAAACGTTGGGGATATAGGAGCTACACTTGCAAATGATTGATGTTCCAAAAGTTCTTATCTAGTGAGCTCAAATGGGCTTTTCATGATGTCTTCAATTTCATATGGTCCTGAAGATGATGGTTATTGTGATGGTGTAACATAACTTCTAGGATCAAATTCTAAAGGATTTGGATCACTTGAGGTAAATGTAACTTTGGTTTCCTCCATGATTCTCTTGTGTTGTGATCTCGTCTTTACCATAAATTTTGTGTCAGCTATGGGAGAGTGTATTGATTTTTGTAATGTTTGAACTCTCTAGTTGACTCAAACCCAGGCTAAAAGGGATGCTCTAAGTCTTTTGGGAGAAATGATGATAATGTGGGATGGAAATATGGGTGATGCGGGAAGTGATCTTTACAAATGTTTTGGAACAAGACTTTTGACTTGAGTTTGATGTTTTGAGGTTGGGATAAAGGATGCTAATGAACTTAGTAATCTTTAGGGTGGACTTGTGACCTTAAAGATAAACTAGTTCAAAAATGATAACTATCTCAACTAAGTGTATGGAAAAGGATACATTTCACATACAAAGTAGCTAAGGTAGTAGTTGGTTTGATATTTAAGTCCCAAAGTGTTGGTGTATTTGAAATTTTTCAAAGATAGGTGAAGTGAAGGATGAACTTTGATGAAGGGGTGAGTGAAATGTTTGACCCAATGTTGACCCAAAGTGAACCTTTTTGTTTTGACAAGACCAAGTTAGTGAGAATGATGCTAGACCTCTAAAATTTCCAAATCCTAAAGACTCAATGATTTAGAAAAGTTGTTGATCTTCAAAAATGCAAGGGTTCTGGCTCATAAAGAACATGTACATGTCAGGATATTTTCTCAGTGTGCATTCATAAAAGTTTATCAACAACTTGTTTCTATTTTCGTAGAGTTCCTTAATGTGGTTGTTGATTTCTTTTGCACTACAATTTCTAAGCTTAAAGTGATGAACAGTTGACCTTCATTTAGGGATTCTTAGTTTGTGTGAGATCATCTAGTAAAGTGACTCTTTGTTTCAACAAGATCAAGATAGTGAGGATGATGCTAGACTTCCAAAATGTTCAATTCCTAGAAAATGAGAGGACGGATGGGAATGTTCAAACCTGTTCAGACTCTCCTATCTTGAGCATAAAATTTTCTCAGCAAAGTGTAACGGTTGCGGTAAAATATTGAAGCCCACTTTTGACTATACCTTGTTCTACGATTCCTATGTTTGAAATGACGGGTTGGATATTTTCCCTTACGGATTTTGATGGTTTGATGAATAATTTATGGGAGTTTGGTATCATGTGAAAAGGTCAGGATGTTGACTCCAAAAGAATGCATACAATTTTGGGCTATACCATGAAGCGTGTCTATAAATTTTTTTTACCAATCTATTTCTATTTTTGTGAACCGCTTGAAGGTGTTTCTTAAGAGCATTTGGAGTAAGATTCCTAAGTCTAAAATGAGGACCTGTAGATCTTGGCTTAGGGATTCTAAGTTTTTGTGAGATCATGTGAAAACAGTTTAAGTTTATGGAAGAAAGGAAGATATTTATTGCCACGTGGGTGGTGGTAATAGGGGCCTTCTAGCCTCAATATCGGTGTGTTCCTCTTCTTCATCTAAAATGGTTGTGTTTTGTCACAGTGTGTTTGTTTCCTTGTTTTCAAAAGTGAAGGTTCTCAAACTACTAATAAGATATATTTTTCACCATTTAAAGTTTGGTTGAATTATAGCACTTGGAATATCAGGTTGTTCAATGGGAGCAATTGGTCTCCAAATAATCATGTGGGGTTCATTTGTCAATTTATCTTTGCTTAAGTGAATTGATTTTACCACAAACACTTGTCTCTTGATTATGTTTCAAACTAGATGTTTATGTCAAAACATCATAACTTTCACAATGTCCGTTTATGAAAATCATGAGGTTAATGCCATAATTTCCTATGTTGTATTTTGAAGAAATATGGGTATGAGATTAATGTCAAGATATTTAGAAATTGCTAAGGATAAATCCTTAGGACAAGCAATAATATCAAGGCTAACTCAAGAAGTCCATATTTGAGCCAAAGTGTTTGAAATTTGGATAGTGAATGTTTGTTTTGGATCATTTTGAAACAAGCAAATTGTTAAACCGACTCACATCATTTACAACCCTAGGATAAAATGGCTATATTTTGCTGAGTCCCTCACTCAGGATTTCTCTAAACAATAGACAATGGGATTAGAGATTTTATGGCACTTGGCTCCCCTCCACACACACACTTCTTAGGACCACCAAATCTCAAAATCCTTAAAATCTAGAGATTAAAAGGAATTTTTCTATTTCTACAATTGAATAGTACAAATGTGGGGCAACTTAGAATGACTGTTCTTGCACCAAAAAATATTTTAGGATTTTGGCATGCTAAACAAATGGGTTGTAGTAAGGTAATCAGGGACATGGCACCTTGCAAGCATCTAGCAAGCCACTAAAGGCTTTGATCAATCCTACTAGGGACTCTTATAGTTTTTGCAGTAGTACCCTTTCTGAAAGACACTGTACAACTAAGGCCTACATACCATGAGGACTTGATAGTTTAGTCTTATCCATTTATATACCGGCCCGAGTGAAAAAATGGTTGGAGTAACCTTCAAATTGGTCTTAGGAAGGCCCCTCTAAAGATAACAAAAGTGAGAGAGTACAATTGTAGTTCTACCGCCCAATTCGCGTAAAGTGCAAGGAGGGAGCACACACAATGTACTTTTCTCACACTAGCATGGTTGTTCAATTTAAACCCAATTAAAAGATGTGGATGATTTTGCAAAGTGTTAGAGATTTTTTATGTTTCTCAAGATCACCAAATGGCATGAGAGAATTATATACGCATTCACCAACAACGTTGAAAATCATAAAACATAGCAAATAGTTGTCAATTTTAACCTTTCAAAGCAATGATGAATTCATTTTAAGCATCAATTGAAAGATGAAATTTTCCTTATTCAATTTTAATCCCAATTGAAAGATGTGATGTGAGGATTCAATTTTATCCAACTTTGAGCATTTATTTTAAACCAAATTGAACTCTAGTGCGTTTCCTAAAGCAAAAAGTAGAAATCATGAAAATAGGTTATAATTTCCCCAAAGCATTGAACTCTTGTTACAATCATAGAATTTGAGAGAGAAGAGAATTTATTTCACTTTCACTCCATGTCTTTAAAACCTGCAAAACCCTATTAGTTTAACAACCAAAACATAGTCAGGCATGCAACAATGATAAGATAAGATAAAGAAATTAAGTCACATGTCAAAAAAATAAACATAAAATTTCTTACCCTGGTTGAGCGTCGCTGAACACGATAGTGTCATAGTTGAGATTTGGGCATCGCTCTAGTGAAAATAGGTGTCATTCTACAACAAGACCAATGAGCATGATCGCGTCACTATTTTGATGGTGTTGCTTCTAATGATGGTGTCATTGTTTGGAATTTAAAAGCGTCAAACTGATGAGTTCGAGCGTCGTCGTTTGCATTTTTTGATAACTTCAAATTAAATATGCATCGCCATATTTAAATCAACATTGGAAGATTAAATACGGGTCGTTGTTTTAAATTAATTGGGTGTTGCTATATGGCAACGCTATTGAAATAGCATTGTTGAAACCTGCAAAACAACATAAAAATGGAATTCGAGCTAAAAAAATAGTTAGATGATCAGTTTACCCTCCTTCTAGCACCAGAATGTCAATGTGAAAATACCAACATTGGCCGAATTATGCTTGATCCATGAAGAATCAAAGCATAACGGAGCCACTAATACCCAAATCTCAACAAGATCAATCAAATGAAATTGAAGCTAAACATTTATCAAAACCTAACATACTAAATCATGAAAGCTTTCAAAACATCTACTCTAATCCATCTGAAACTTATCCTGTTGTGGAATTGGTGTCGTGTTGATGTGGAACAACGACCCTTTCCCAATCCTGTGATCAGTTAGCCTGTTTCAGTCGATTCTATGGAAGAGAATCAATGAAACCATTGTGATTGATGTAGGAAAACCTAGATTATGCTAAAAATGAACATGATGCAAGTTAAGATACCATGATTCTATGCTAAATGATGAAGATATACAAATGTTAAGCTATTGCTAAGCTAATTCTATGCTAAAAGATGAAAAACCCTAATTTATAAACAAGTTAAGATGGATACATGGAAGCCATTAATGGATTATCTAAGCTATTATGCAATGAAAATGAACTAAAATAAGCTACCAAGTGAGTAAATTGAGAGTATGGATGCAAGCGAATTCAATAGCATAAGTTTGCAATTGAAAGATGGATCCATTTGTCTCCAAATAGTGACATGTTTATAAGAGAGCAAATGAGGAATGAATGGTTGAGATCAAAAAGCTTAATCAATGGTTCAAGATGAAGGGGATGAGAGGCATGGATCATGGTTTCTCATCAATAGATGAGAATGAAAGATGAAAGTTAATCAAGGGCTCACACTTGCCTCAAACAAACACACTTTTTACCTGCTCACGCAGGTCAAAGGTAACTTGCTCAAGAGGTTGAAAGATAACTTGCATTTGAAGCCAAGTGAGTTGATTTGGAGAGAGGAATATTCCTGGGTGAGGAAAAAGTAATTTACAAATTAAAAATAAAGTTTTAATTGTGCAAAAGGAGGATAAGGAATATTCCATGGGAATATTCCCTTTTTAGAAGAAAATTAGTTTAATTGCTAATCAAACAAGGTTTAATTTATGCAATTAGGGAATTAGAAGAATTAAAAGAAATTTATTAAATTAGATGATTTAATAAATAAGGGAGGGGTGAAATGATATTTAATTAAATAAGATGACTTAAGAAATTAAATTAAATATTTTGATGTATTTAATTTAATGAGATGAAGTGTTAGTGTGAAAAGAGATGAATTAACCTGATTAAATTAATTAGGTCAATAGATGAAAATGATGCAATTAATTAATTAGCTAGGCTAATTAAATCAATTAAGTGAAAAGAGGATGGATTAAAGAGGAAATTATGTTAGTAAATATGATTTAAGTGTATGACATCGATTAGGACATTTTTCAGTGTCTACAGTTATATAGTTCAATGACTCCCCTTGCTATGAGAGCTCTTTCGATGAGTAAACCCTTTTTGATTGTTTCTTCAAAATTACTAGGGCACAACATGGTGATCTGGAAGCTAATATTCACTTGTATGTTATAGACAAATATCTCCATGACATTTTTCTCGAGAACGGGCCATTTATATTTGCTAGCTTTATGTCTCCATCTTTGTAGATATGAAACAAATGATTCCCCTTGGATTTGTTTAATTTTTTATAGATCGGGGACTGTTGTCTTGCTATATGTTGTATGAGAAATGGTTAAAAAAATTATCTGATAATTCATCAAAGGTTTTGATACCAAGCAGTAGATAAGAGAACCACTCGATAGCAACATCACCGAGACTTCGTAGGAAAAGCCTCATTAAATAGGTGTCATTGTGTTGTACATCCATGCAAGCTACTAAGAATTCTTGCACGTGTTCTATTGGATCTCTTCCCCTATATTTGTCCAATTTTGGTGTTTCAAAGTTCTTAGGGAAAGGTATCATGGATATGGAACAATCAAAGGGATATGGACATATGTCTTGTAGAGTGTAGCTCTTCTTCAGTTTTCCCATTTGAATGTCCAATATCCTTTGGTTGAGATTCTAGATTTGTAAGGCCACATTATCACTTGGTGCATTTGTTTGATAAGGAGAGACATTATAATCTTGTTGGCTCATAATATTGTGTGCATTATATTGTGGGGTTTGTATATATGAGGGCCCTTGGGCCATGTTGTGAGTGTAGGATGATGGATGGGGTCCTTGAGAACCAATGTGGGTGTGTTGTGGATTAAGGGTATGGTGTTGTTGTTGAGGTATGTTGTGTTGTTGTCAAGGTATGTTGTGTTGTTGTTGAGGTATGTTGTATGTTGTTGAAGTATGTTGTGTTGTTGTTGAGGTATGTTGTGTTGTTGTTGAGGTATGTAGGTTTGATATTGTGATGGAGGTTGTTGTGTACCAATGTTGTGTTCTGGAGTATTGGGTGCTTGATTATGAAGGTGTGTTTTTTTTTGTGGTTGAACATACGTTTGATGTTGGGTATTGACAATTGGTGGTGTTGAAATTTAATGTTGAGGATTTTGGGTAGACGATGATCCATGTTGATATTATGTGTTAGGATCATAGTATTGTTATTGATGCATGTATTGAGTTTGATTTTGAACATTTCCTTGGTACATGCTTTGATCTTGTGGTGGTTGTTGATATATGTTTTATCCTCGAGGTGTGTTGTTAACATGTAATTTCAGTTGCAAAGGGTTGTTGCCTTGTCGGTTCACTACATGTTGTTGTGGTTGTCTTGGTGGAAGATTTCCCATTTTTTGTATATTAATACTAGGGCCTTGTTGTTGGGTATTCCAAGATGTCTCATATATGTTTGCTCCCATTTTATTAGTGTCAACATTATGTGGTGGCATGTTTTAACTTCTTAAGAGATTTGGATTTTCTTGAGTTTATTGAGTTGTCACATCTTGTTCAATTTGTGATGGATGTTTATATAATGGATTCTCCACATTTTAGGGAAAATATTGATCATTGATATGTGTGTTTGAGAACAATGGTGGTATCTTGGGATCTACCATTGATTTGGGTATTTTCTCAACATCGATTGGTCTCCCAAAGGAATGAGATTGGGATCCTCAAGAATTTCAACGTTAAAGTCTATAGGTAGCTTGGCACCACTTTGTGCTAGTTTGAGGAAATATGTGTTAGGGTCCTTCCCAATCATCTTGTCCATTAGTTTTTTCATTTTTATATCTTGTGAATTCTCTAAAAATAATTCTTCAGTGATTTCCTCATCACTATCATACTCCTCTCTGATCATATCTACAATATTAGGAGATTGAATTTGTTGCCCAAAAAAATTTCTTGATTTTTAAGGCTTATGTAAGCATCACTAGGTGATTGATTTGGTTGAGCTTTAAAAATTGGTTGTTCTTTGGGAGTTGAGTATGTCCTAGCATCGTAACCCCATGGTTGAGATTCCTTGTTGGTGGTATTGGTGTTTGGTACACTAGAGTTTCTTTTGTTGGCTTCCGTTTTCTTTTTATGTTGTGATCTCATTGTAGTCATTAATGAAATCAAAAGACCTTTGTAAGTTTGAGATAAAAATTTATGAAAATGGGATGGCATTTTGTTTTGAAATTTTGTTTGATAAAATGATGTACAAAGGGGATGTGTGTATACCTTTTGGAAAAAGGTTGTTGGTTGTTTGTTTTGGATTGATGTTGGGATAGTTTGACGATCAAGTTTGATGTTGGATGGTAAGATTTTGCTACTCAATCATATGATGAGGAGATGAGATGATTTTGGGTGTTGTTTGATAAATGATGCAATGATGTTGGATGTTCAAAACCTAGGATAAGAGTATGAATGGATGTTTGATGATTTTATTTGATGCTAGTTTTAGAGCCCAAAGTTCATAAGACTCAAATCGATGTTTTGCTATGTCTTAGAGGATATGGTTATTGCTTTACTTGAACTAGATATGAGGTTGCAAGTAAAGGTTGTTGTAAGACAATAGCAAGATGATGGTTTGATTTCTTGTGTTCAATACATGTCAGACTAGGTTGATGTTTGGTTGCTAATGGTGATGATGATAGAATATGGTGCAAGTTTAATTTGATGTTGTGTCCAAAAGATGATAGTTATGAACCCTATGTAAACCAAGTTTGAAGTATAGGATGGTGATGTTAGATTGTGTAAGTACAGATCCAATGATGATAATGTTCTCTGACAATTGAATAAAGTTTTAGACCAATGTTTTGAAATCAATTGTTTGAATTTTTTTGAGGCAAGCCTGCAAGTAGGATGATAGCAACTTATGTCTAGGATGGTAGCGACAAGAATTTAGGATAGTAGTGGTTTTGTTTTAGGACAACTGTGACAAAGTTTATAGAAGTGACTCTATTTTGACAGTGATAGTTATGCAACTGATGATAGAAAAAGTAGCCAAATGCACAACAACAAGCATATTTTAGAATGATGGTGATAAAGTTCTAGGATAGTAGCGGCAAAACTACTCGATACCGACTATGTTTCAACAGTTTCTAGTTTTCTCTAATGGTAGTTTGTTTGGTCTAATGTCTGAGATAATTTTTTTGAGATATAACAAGTGATAAAACACAACAAACAAATTGTATGAATTGATCGTAATGTTTTGAATGTTGATAAGCCAAAATCAACACAATTTACACTAGTAATAACACATCAAAAACATTTCAAGAATTTTTATCCCTAAGGTCAATGAAAATGGTAACACTTTCAAGCCCACAACTTGGAATCTCCTTCAAGTCAAGGTTAGGGACACCCAAAGGGGTGTATACACTTTTTTCTTTGCAAGAGTAGACAAATAGGGGCCTCTTGGCATGGAAGGATAACCCAAATCACCCTTTCCTCGGAAAGCTACAAGTAGCTTATGCTAAGCCGAGGATTTTTTTTCATCTCAAGGGAGTTCATATGGTGAGTAAAAAAAATTCAGGGTGCAGTATGCATCCCTTGCACTAAAAATGTGACCAATACATAGTCAATCAATAAGGTGGGTAACTATAATAAGGTGTTTAGTTGTTGCTTGAGGACTTAACGCCTTGCAAGCATCTAGAAAGCCACTTAAGGATTTAACCAATGGACTACTAGGGGAAATATATACCACTTGGGTACCTCCCCTTTCTGAATGGCATCGTTGAAAAAGTACTCGTCAATTAAATCATGGCTTTCGTCTTATTTATATAGCGATTCGAGGGAAAACTCACTTTAGGTTGCCTTTGAGTTCTCCCTTTGGGATGTGTCTTGTAGGTAGGACCAATGTAAAGGGGAATAATGTAAAAAAATCAAAGAGCCCAAAGTGTTTCTCATCACCTAGGATCATCAAAATATGTAGGGGGAGAGGATACACACTTGGCTTGCCAATCATGGTAGACACAATGGACAATTTATTACAATTTTATTTTAAGCTCACATGAGGTGTTATAGATAACAATTCATGTTTTAAAAGCACCAATTTCAAATATTTGAGACTTCAAACATTCATACAAAATTCCATAAACCATTTTTTTGTCATTGCAATTAGATTCTAAGCCCAAATAAAATGTTTAATTTTAGATACTAAAATGAAATGTGAAGATTGTAGGTAAATTTTAAAGCACCAAACCAAAGTGTTCAAGTGATATTGTTCAATTTCAGTGCACCAAATCAAAGTGTTCAAGTTATATTGTTCAATTTTAGTGTACCAAGATGAAATGAATTCATTTTTAAAGCACCAATCCAAGCATTCAAGTTGTATTGTTCAATTTTAGTACACCAAATCAAACCATTCAAGTTGTATTGTTCAGTTTTAGTGCACCAAGAGAAAATGAATTCATTTTAAAGCACTAAATGAAAATTTTTAAAGACGTAAAAACATCCATACAAATGCTTGAAATTAAGAGACTTGGACTATTCATCAACCCTACAAGCAAACAATTAGCAGTTCACCAACAATATGCCATCACCCTACAAGAGCTACACCAACAATATCAGATAAAATCATGAAACATTACAAACAACAAGTAGTTAGGGTTAGATACACTATGAATCCAAGAAATTTTGTGAAATTGACACAGACCTAGAAAACAATACAATAGTAGCTCTGTTACCTACAATAGCGACTCTATTCCTAGTATGATTGTGGCTCTTTCAGACGATAGCAACAGGAAAATAGTACAATAGTGGTTATGTTTAGGACGATAGCAGCTCTAGAATGATAGTCCAAATATATACAGTCAAAAACCTATAAAGTAGATGGGACAATAGTGGTCTTTCTTGACAATAGCAACCAAATTAGGATGACTGTAGTAAAACAATAGCAATGATCATGTTCATATTTTAAGACAATAATGTCCCAGTTAGCAAAATCAATTCCTACAAAAGACATATGTGACCCAAAACTTGTAACTGCTCACAAAACTTGACAAAAAATGTTAGAGTTAAGGACCTAGGTCCCATCGGGCATGCCAGAATGTGTAAGGGGAATATGGATCAACAAATTAATAGTAATGAAATGAGTTCAAATCAATTCAAAAAAAGATAACAAGACCCACTTACCCATAAAATGTAATTGTAAAGCTTAAGAATCCAAATAAGAGAGGTTAGCATAAGCAAATGAAACACAAAATGAATTCAAAAGCTACAATCATGTCATCCCATGGTTGAGTGTATTTGTATTGAAGATGGATGTTGGATTGCTTGATTCAACACAAAGCCTCCACGATTGTAAAAGTGTGATAACAACAATGATCTAGTATGCAAGTATATGTTTGCTCAATTTTCTTCAATAGTCAATCTGACGTGACCTTTCTATAAATTCTCCATATTAAATTATGAGAAGGATGAAGGTTGTTTTTATAGATTTTCAATTTTCAGATGAACAATTAGTATCCAACAATGAAAGATCGGGATCAACAGTTTGAGAACCATTGAGAGGAAATAGATTGATCAATTAACTCATTTGATTGATCCAATTAAGGGATTTAATTGGATAATCAGTGGGATTGGAGAAATCATATTGAGTGTTTAGTGGGATTAGAGTGATCAACGGGATTGGGAAATTAGATTGAGAAATGAGTGGTCATGATTTATTCAATCAAGATATGTGAGGATGTTTAAATTAATTTAATAATTAATTAAATGTTTGAGAGGAATGTGCAATATGTGTTTGAATCTAATAAATAAAGGTATATTTATTAATTGACCACGTTGAGTGATTTTGGGGATATTCAATAATTAATTTAATTATTCAAATTTGGAGAAGGGAGAGTAGCTTAATTAAATAATTAATGATAAGTTCTATTTAATTCACTTAGATGAATAAGGCATGCTAGTGACATAATTAAATAATTTGTGTTTATTTAATTAATCAAGAGGAATAAGATTAAATTAGGTGACCATATATTGAATTAATTAAATAATTTGAGATTATTTAATTAATAGAGGAAAATAGGGTTAATAATGCAAATGATGTTAAAAATGGTATTATTGATGTTAATAAGGAAAAATATAATATTAATAATGAAATTGATGTCGATAATGGAAAAATTTAGTTTAGGATGTGTGATATGCATTAAGCCATTTTTACGTATCTACAGTATGATATGAAGATATGATATTATGTAATTGATTGTCTAAACTAAGATGATGGTATATGATGGACTTAAATGATATTCAAGACCAAAGATAAAGGATTTGTATGGTATAATGTAAGTGATGATCAAATGTAGGATGTGGATGTTGTTGATCTCAAAAGTTGACATTTAGGAGATATGGTTTTGGGAAGCTCTGAGAATGCGGGACCAAATTTCTATCCACAAAATGACCTTCAAGATTTCAAAAGTTGAATCTTCACTTAAACTAAGGGGGGAGCAAAAGGGAAGAAATGAAATAAAATACATACAAGCAACTATTCTAAGGAAATGTGCCAGAACATGTTTGGTATTTCCCATCATACAACATATCATAATATTAGCTTTGTGGTGTTTAAAAAAAAATTTGAAAGAGTGCTAACATGATCCAAAATTTTACATATTTGAGATATAATTGAAACTATCAAAGCTTACTACAATAGTTAATAACTACAATCTCTCAATGAAAAACATATAGCATGAGTATATTTAGATAGAGGGAAATAGAACACACGATATAGGTGAATAGATCACAAAGTTATGCATTCAGTCTTTGTCATACAAAAATAGCTACTAAGTTTTGAGAAATTATAGAAATCCAATATTAATTTTTCTAAGTCCTTTGGGTCAAATATGAACAACCCCCAATACAATGCCACTCCCAGCCTTCAATAGAAAACCTCTTCCCCAACATAGAAAATAGTGATAACATAAAAGATTACCACTTCCTCACCTGTGAGCATCGCCATCATGGTGACAATTCAAATGACCCAACTAGGCAATCATAAGTAGCCCTTCAAAGGTACCAACAATGCCACTTGTCCCCCACAACCTTTTTTTGCAACTGCCTACAAACCTCATCATATATTACTTGTGTTGCTTAGAAACCTCTTCTAGATGTGCTAGCTCGACATGTGACTTGAGGGGGAGAGAGCACTTGATAAAATAAAAACATCATTCACTTTTTTAGATGGTGCATGAAGCCACCATATGGTGTCCCATTACATTGCACTATAAGCTTAATCCCCCAAGCTTGGTAACAGTTGCATGGATTTGACATGTGGCTCCCCTTTGTGCAAATATTAAAATTAAGCGTAAAACCTTGAAAGCTCAAAAAAAGGCATTACTTCTAACAATGCCTTTGAAAAAATACCCTACAAAATAAGGGTGCGGTAGAAAATGTCTACAAATTTTGGTGACTCTTGGGGATCTTTGCCTATGGAGGTGAGAACCTAGAACTTTGATTTCGTGTATA